>PVJL010005714.1:0-103680 GCA_004026885.1 Lyroderma lyra | reverse complement strand
TTAGTACCAATGTCTTCTTCTATACAGTTTATTGTTGCAGGTCTGATATGAAGGTCTTTAATCCATTTTGAGTTAATTTTTGTATATGGAGAGAGTTCACAGCTCAGGTTCATTCTTTTGCATATGTTTTTCCAGTTTTCCCAGCACCACCTACTGAAGAGGCTGTCTTTTCCCCATTGTATGTTTTTTGCTACTTTATCAAAAATTATTTGTCCATAGATTTGTGGGTTTATTTTTGGATTTTCAGTTCTGTTCCATTGGTCTATATTTCTGTTTTTCTGCCAATACCAAGCTGTTTTGACTATTGATGCTTTGTAACATAAATTAAAGTCAGGGAGTATAATGCTACCAGCCTTATTCTTTTTATGTAGTATTGCTTTGGCAATTCGAGGTCTTTTATTTTATCTAATAATTCTTTTATCTATTTCATGAAAGTATGACTGTGGGATTTTGATGGGTATTGCATTAAATCTGTAGATTTCTTTGGGCAGAATGGCCATTTTAACAATGTTAAGTCTTCCTATCCATGAACAGGGAATATTTTTCCACCTCTTAAAGTCTGTTTCAATTTCTTTCAAAAGTGTCTTATAGTTTTCTGTGTATAAGTCTGCTGCGTTCTTTGTTAAGTTAATTCCCAGGTATTTCATTCTTTTTGTTGTGATAGCAAAGGGAATTGACTCCCTCATTTCTTTTTCTGAGGATTTGTTGTTTGTATATAGGAATGCCGTTGATTTTTGTACACTGATTTTGTATCCTGCAACTTTACTATATTCGTTAATTGTTTCTAATATTTTCCTGATGGAATCTTTGGAGTTTTTTATATAAAGGATCATGTCATCTGTAAATAGTGACAATTTGACCTCTTCTTTCCCAATTTGGATACATTTGATTCCTTTCTCTTGCCTGATTGCTGTGGCTAGAACTTCCAGTACTATATTAAATAGCAGTGGTGACAGGGGACATCCCTGTCTTGTTCCTGATTTTAGGGGAATAGGCTTCAGCTTTTCCCCATTCAGTATGATGTTAGCCGAGGGTCTCTCATATATGGCCTTTATTATGTTGAGATACTTTCCTTCTATACCTATTTTATTTGTGTTTTGATCATAAATGCATGTTGTACCTTGTCGAAAGCTTTTTCCGCATCAATTGAAATGACCATATCGTCTTTATCTTTGATTTTGTTTATGTGGTGTATCACATTGATTTTCGTATGTTGAACCATCCTTGTGCTCCTGGGATGAATCCCACTTGATCATGATGTATGATTTTTTTGATGCATTGTTGTATTCTGTTTGCTAATATTTTGTTTAGGACTTTTGCATCTGTGTTCATCAGAGATATTGGTCTATAATTTTCTTTTTTTGTGTTGTCTTTGCCAGGCTTTGGTATTAAGGTAATGTTGGACTTGTAGAATGAGTTAGGAAGTATTGCTTCCTCTTCAATTTTTTGGAAGAGTCTGAGGACGATAGGTGTTAATTCTTCTTTGAATGCTCAGTAGAACTCATTGGTGAACCCATGTGGTCCAAAGTGTTTGTCTTTAGGGAGATTATGGATAGTCATTTCAATCTCTTCACTATTGATTGGTCTATTTAGATTATCCAGTTCTTTTTGGTTCAGTCTGGGTAGGCTATAAGTTTCTAGAAACTTGTCCATTACTTCTAGGTTGTTAAATTTAGTGGCATAAAGTCCTTCATAATATTTTCTTATAATCCTTTGTATTTCTGTGGTATCAGTTACTTTTTTATGTGGAAACTTTTCTGCTATAACACAGCATATAAAACATTTATTTATTTATTTTTATCTTCTTAAAGCAATTGGAGAATATGATTCCTTCCAATATTTCTGGAAAGTTTTTTCAGTATAGATTTCCCTGCCATAAAATAGAACTAAAATCCTCAACAGTTTCGCCCGAGATCCTTTCAGACAATTTAACATTCTTTTCTGTTCTTTGGAACACTAATTTCTTAATATTTTCCCATTTAAACAATTAATGTTCATTTCACTTACCATTGGAAAAATGAAAGAGAGTGATCTGTCTAATGCTACTGAGGAAAGACCGTGTTTTAAGCTTTGCCACATTGTACTGTGGAGTATCCCAAAACTGTAGTTTCTATATGTACATCAATGACTTCAAGTAGAGAATGCATCTACTAATTTCTCTATTTGATCTATTTTGTGCTTCTAGGTTTTCTTCACTTAAGTAGATTAAATCAGTTGGTGTTTCAATAAAAGTGCAAACCCACTAACCAAAGACACATATTACTCTAAAAGAAACTTCATGCATAAGCCATAGATGTGAGAAAATGAAATGCAGGGTATATTTTAGTGGTATATTTTTTTCTTTGAGGAGTTGCTCTTGTTTCTGGGACCTCCACATTCATCCTTCATTTGTACTTATTGATTCTTGACCCATTTCATTTATTTAGGGTTTAAAAGTTTTTTAAATTAAATTTATTGGGGTGACATTGGTTAGTAAAGTTGTATAGGAATCAAGTGTACATTTCTATGATATGCTATCTATATATGAATTGTTCTTCCATCACCATGTATTTGACCCCTTTTACCCTCTTCTACCACCGCCATTCCTGCTTACTCTCCAGTAGCCCCTAAACTGTTGTCTGTGTCTATGAGATTTTGTTTCTTTGTTTATCTTGTTCATTCGTTGCTTTCAGTTTTATATTCCATGTGTAGTTCTCAACTTTTTCTGTCTGACGTATTTGCTTAGCATGATAATCTCAAGTTTAATCATGTTTTTGCAAATGGAAAGATTTCATCTTTTCTTATAGCCGAGTAATAGTCCATTATGTAAATGTATCACATCTTCTTTATTCAGTCTTCTATTGAAGGACACTTTTGTTGTTTCTGTGTCCTGGCTACTGTGAATAATGCTGCAATGAACACCAGGGTACGTATATCTTTGCATAAAAAAAGTTTTTAGATTTTTTTGGGTAGATACCCAGAAGAGGAATTTCTGGGTCATATGGTAACTCTGTCTATTTTAATTTTTTGAGGAACCTCTAGACTGTTTCTAATAATGACTATAGCAACTTACATTTCCATCAGCAGTGTATAAGGGTTCCTTTTTCTCAACTGTACACTTTTTTCAACATTAAAAAATGACAATAGGAGAGGACACACAAATCTAGGTGACATTGGAATGATTTACTGTCTTAGCAAAACATATCACTGGGTTTGGTCCCATTATATTTTGAAGATTGTATCCCTAGCTCTAACTTTATTCTTTAGTCCTGCAAATTGTCTACAATACATGTCTAACTTATCTGGCCAATAGCACAGAATAAATACTGTATATTTAAAACCACTTTTAAAACTTTCTAAGAAACATTTTTCTTAGTTCCCTATGTCTCCTAATGACACCATCTTTCTTGCAGACACAATTGAAATGAAGTCATTAGTACTCCACCATAGTAAAGTGTCTAAGACTGCAGATTCCAGACTGGTTCCATAGTTTTGAGTTTTGACTCTGCCAGTTATAAGATGAAGAATGCTACTAATATAACAACATGCAATGTGTATATATTGTTCTAAAGGTATTTATGAGGATCTTTCTCCCATTCTAAATTGTGCATGCCATAAAAATAATGAATATGTCTTACTTATTAATATTTATACATCTTATACTCAAGGCACATATTGTACATGATAAAAGCTTAGTACTATATGAATGAATGAGTAACTGAATGCAAATGTAGACTAATGGCAGAATCTAAAATTTGAAATGGAAACCAAAATTTCCATTTATTCCTCTGTCTATTGATCATCTATTCAAGTTACCAGGAATGCTATATTTAGTGAAATCTTAGACTGAGAAGTCATTCTGAAATAGTGCTCATATTTAGACAATTTATGTTTAAACAATCTCATTGGCAGGCTTAACTTTGGAAACTGGCATACATGATCTCTAAAAGTAATAGAATTATAACAGAAAATTGATTTCACAAAGGAAATATTACTTTCATTGAAAGAAATTATTAGCATCAACAACAGAATTCAGTATTATCAAAAATATAGTTTTACATGAAAATTGTATGAACAATACATTTTGTTTACCTTGAATGTGCAAAGCATCTCAATACTTTAGACTGTGCTGTGGTTGGAATGAAAAATAAGTGAATAATGGCTTAATATTAATATATATATGAGAATTTTTAATGTCACCACCTGAATGCATCAGAAGTAAGAGATACACGTAGAAGTTGATCACAAAAAGGATGTGTCATCCTTTTGTTCATTTTTAAAAAATATATAAAATTTCAAATCTGGCTGAGTTCAGAGTAGGTAAAAACTTACATCTTCCTTTCATTCTTATAATTGTCATTTTAATTAAAATATTTTTATTAATTGCTTCTTATGTACAAGAGGGTGTACTAGAAGCTGGTCCAAAAAGAATACATACATTATCATAGAGGTTGCTTATTTTTTATATATATATATATACACACACACACACATATGTGTGTGTGTGTATCATATATAAATGATATATATTATATAAATATATACAAATATACATAAGAAAATGTATATACATATATAATGGGAGATATTGAAAAGTTAAAATTGTTACTAAAATACTTGGGAAAAGAATACATACATTATCATAGAGGTTGTTTATTTTATATATATGTCATATATAAATGGTATATATTATATAAATATATACAAATATACATAAGAAAATGTGTATATGTATATAATGGGAGATATTGAAAAGTTAAAATTGTTACTAAAATACTTGGGAAAAGATAAACTCATACTACACATGTTATTGTTAGCAGATAGTGATAATTCTGATATTAGTACTAGAATCTAGTGATAAGTGGAAATACATCCAACTAATCAACATTAATTCATCTGCCTGTTCCAGGCGTTGTAGTTAGGAAAGAATGATAATTTTTCCCTCAATGACCTTAGGGATAGTATAGCAGGGGAGATAATACATGCACGTGGGAAACTACCATTTATTAACATCACAGGAGAGGTGCAGATGGCATGTTTGGCTGTTGGAGGAGCAGTTCTCTCGTAGACATAGTGAGTTATGGGAAACTAAAGGTGTGGCAGGTCACACTTTGTCAGGGGTACAGGGAATGGCCAGAGAAAGTGCAAGGTCTGATACAAAAGTATGGTGAATGTTTAAGTTAAAAAAATTTATTACAATAAAAGACACATTGCCATTAATCCCCCTCAAAATACACCTCCTCGCTTGGAACACCCTTCTCCCATCACCCTTGCTGCTTTCTGAAGCAGTTCTGGGAGCCTTCTTTCGCTGCACTGTTGTGGTTGCTTTGATTCAAAATGTTTACCTTTCATGGTCATTTTCGCACGGTGCCGGGTCCAGTGAATAAAGTAGATGAGGACACACCGTAATGTTTTTATTTGACAGAAATTTATGTTGATGTTTTGTTCGTGATCCGTGATTTACAGCACAGTTTAAACTACACCTTCTCTCAACCGTAGCTCAGGACCGTCTGATCGCACCCAACACGTTGACTTGTCACACAGTTACTGAGGTTCTGCACAGCACTTCCCATCTCGAAGGTTCTGCCTTTCTGCTGGGGGGTACTCTGCAGCAGCATTCACTGTCACCGTAGTTTTTGATCACAACTACAACTTGCATTTCATACCTCTGGCAGGTCTGGACCCAAACAACCATACATTGATGAAAGAAGTGTTCAAATTCTTACTCAGGGTAACTGAAAATTTCTGTTCAGGATTTTAGAGCTGATCGGGGGGCTTCTGGCCTTTTTGCATGTTCTGTGACTCCTGTCCCTTGTGTGGCAGGTGCACAGCTGCTCCCAGGGGTAGATACATTGGCAGCCCTCCTGCCATGACTCCTGCTTCTGGCAGCCCCAGTGGTCCCCAGGAATTCTATCTCTTACTAAACTGACTAAACAACAGTTCGGAAAAGTGACCATAGAATTTTAAACTGCTGACTTAAAGTAAATGGTCTTTGACGTTCCACAATGGAGACTGATTGGTCTTCTGGGATGTATTTTGTGTTTTTTAGATCACTGCCTAATAACTTTCATATCTAAAATGCTCTGTACTTTGTGAGCAGAATTTGCAATAAACAGTAGGTTAAGGCTTCACATGAATGAAAAATATAACAGACGAGTAGATAAGCTCACATGGAAATTCCATTTTCTTTAATTTTTCTATTAATTTTGTGCTGGGCTGTTCTCATTTGTCTTTATGGTAGATCTTAGTTTATCATTTATGATAAAAAATTTTCACTATGATCTCATTGTGTCATTGACTAATTTAAATATGTATCTAGAAAATATCAAGCACTGATATTAGCTTACTTTTTATCTTTGTATTTTAGTGAATTGTGTGGGGTTCATTATGATTTCTAAATTGTTCTATTTGGACTCTGAACAAACATGCTTTCATCTCAAAGTACTTCCGTGGTGAAGGCATATACACTGTTCGTGTGGTTTTCATTTAAATTATTTTGTTTTAAAAGACATTGTGTTGGTTTTCACCTTCTTTGAGCCAGATTACAGCATATTTCCCCAGGAATTTCTCCATAGGTCCATGTAATTTCTTCCATGTAATGAATTGGAAGTCTGTCCTAGGTACAGAGTATGAATCTTGTTGCAAATCCTTTTTATTTGTACGTGCTTCCAAATTTTCAGGCAGATTTTTAATCAAAGCTTCCACATTGCAAAATTGGGGGGATTTCCTCCAAAAGATCCTCATAGGAGTCATGGGAGTGCTGATATTACCTAGGTGGTGAAACCAAGATCTAACACAGCATGAGGAATCACTGAGATTCTTGTAAAACTCTCTCCCTCCCTCTCTCTCTCTCTCTCTCTCTCTCTCTCTCTCTCTCTCTCTCACACACACACACACACACACACACACACACACACCCTTCCTATATTTACTCTTGATTGGCTGGACAATAATCTCTTAGTGAGGGCCTGGGAATGTGTACATAGAGTTTTGTGAAGGCTTCATCTGGCTTCCTCTAATAGTGACATGTGGCTGCAGAACAACGTTAAAACCAGTAAGTTGACATCGGTACAATACTGTTAACTAGGCTGCAGATCATATTCAGTTTTCAACATTTTAAAAACTACATCCATTTGTGTGTGCGTCCACGCACATGTGTGCTTCTTTGCAGTTTTGGAATATTGGTTTTCCATAAGCCTTTCAGGTGAGTTATGATCAGACAAGGTATTTACACATCGATTTAATGCAATTATTCACAAACAGAATGCAGCAGAATCATCTGGTGGCTTTTTAAAACAGCACCTCCCAGGTTCTACTTCAGAGGTCTAGGATTGGGTGCAGGGATGTGATTAAGTCCTCAGTTCTTTAATCCAGATTTGGAGGAACCCTGACTGTCTGTTCAGCAGGTGAAACTAGGCTTCTGCGGGGAGACATTCATGGAGAGGAAGCGTGCTGTCACAGCAATGGAACACGTAGTGATTTAAGGGGACATGCGTGCTAGGACCAGCTTTTTAATAATTACCTATACTAAGTGGGGCACTTCGAGTCATTCACTCTTCAGCTTCCTCATCTGTAAAATAATATGAACTTCGTGCATGTAAATCTGACTATGGATTTGACAAAATTCTTATCCACATTTTTCTCCAGGGCATAATGTAAGATGTGGGCATTTAATAAAAATTAGATTGATGTGAAGGGATCAAGTTGATGTCATGAATTTAAGGACATTATTCATTATATGAATTCCTTGATCTATTTTAATTCCCAACAGTGAAGGTTCTTCTGTAAATAGAAACAAAAATGAAGAAACAATTTTATAATACACACATTCCAGAAATGTTTAATAAAAATTAAATGCTTTGAGTAAGCTTTACCAATCAAATTTAGTACTTGTGAATTTTCAGTTTTAGTTAGCATTAAATTAAATTTTGATAAATATGTTTTCCCCCTTCAGGTCAATGTCAGTTCTCTAAAGAAATTATCCGTCTTCCCATTTACTCTGTTACACTTCTGACCTAATTGTTATGAACCACATTGTGTAAGGTCTCCTCTGAAATCTCAATTATCCAAGCCAGTCAAGCAATTTAGGATGAGTTTGCTGAAAGCAGTTTTCTGCATAGTTAGAATTAGACCAACAGCTGGAACCACTTCTGCCACCCAGAAATATAATAGTTTATTTATTATTGCTTCTCTTTATTGTATCCATTCACAGCTGAAGTCATTTGGCACAAGTGAAGATCTTCTAAAATGAAGACCAGTTTCTGTCTCTGTAACTTTTGACAAAACAATGATGAAAAAGCACAACCCACACACACACACACACACACACACTCAAACACACATACACTCACACTCACACACACACACTCACACACACTCACACACACACACGCTCACACACACACTCTCCCACACACACACACACACACACACACACACACACAAAAGCATGAAATACATGACTCCTCAGTTTTCTCTCAATCCTAGTGAAAGTAGAGATGGCAGCTGGCAGTCGGAACCTCATAGCTGAGTTTCACATTCTTCCCAGATTTGATGACTCGGCCCTTTTAAGCATTCCTTATCTCAACTTTGATTTCTTAAAAACATTTTGTCTAGGTTTCTGGTCTGTCACTAGGGAAAAGTTGCTGTAGGCATGCATGACTAAAAAGATCACTTTGCCAGTTCCCAGTGGCTGGGTTTAGTCATACAATCTTGCACTTGAATACTTGATATTTAAAGTTATATATTTCTATTGATGAAATTCTTTCATCAAGATAATGCATGTTTGATTGTCACTTAGTTGAATATTTTCTTTGTTTTTCTTTGTTTTGTTGTTTTAAATACTACAAATGAAGGGTAAGAGGCAAACTAAGTGGGATAGGTATTAAGGTTTTAGATTAGAAGCCAAAATACCTGGGTCCCAGTCCCAGCACTGTCAAGCATTGGTCACACAACCTTGAGCCAGATGCGGATCTGTTTCTTAGCCTCTGGTTTCTTATTTGCAGCTTTGAGAATGATGTAATGGTCTGTTGTGCCCATTTCACTGGATTATAGAATAAAGTTATATATGTTAAAGTAATATGCAAATGCAGATTTTAGAGTTTAGTTTTGTCATATCTGTATTGAGAAATGGGACTAACAAAACAGGACTGAAGATAATTAAATAATTCATATAATTTCTATGTTACCGATATTTATTTTAAAAGAAAGTTATAACACTGTTTCAAAGATAGTATTTTACTATGTATATGTTAAATATAATGTTTTATAAGTTACACAGCAATATAGAGAGGATTATTTCTGGGATAATAGGTAACAATGCCTACTTGTAAGGTGTAGAGGAAGACTTCATTTTTTTCTTAAACTTTTTAGAATACTTTTACATTTTCAGAAAAACTGAAATTAGGACAGAAAGGTCTTCTTTGGGCCACTCCCTGCTTTCACCATTAACATACTACCTTAGTGTGGTACATTTATCTCAATTAACCAATATTGTTACATTGTCATAACCAAAGTTCATAATGTATTCATATTTGCTTCATTTTTACTTAATGTCCTTTTTCTGTTCCAGTATCCTATCGAGAATATCATACTACATTTAGTTGTCATATCTCAGTCTCCTTCTGCCTGTGACAATGTCCAGGTTTTCCTTGTTTTTGATGACCATAACGACTTCCGGAGTCTCGGTCAGGTATTTTGTAGAATGCCCGCCCACTGAGAGTTGTCTAATGTGTTCTCATTTTCATATTGGCACTGTCAGTTTTGGGAAGGAGGATCACAGAGGTGAAGTGTCATTCTTAAAGCACCATATCAAGGGCACATGCAATCTCCATGACTGATCGCTGGGGATGTTGGCCTGACTCACCTGGCTGAGGTAGTATTTGCTGGGTGTTTCTACTGTATAGTTCTTCCCCACTTCCTGCTTTTCTTATTGTACTTCTTGGAAGTCCGGGAGCTATGGTTTCCTTCCTTAAGGGTGGAATATCTACATAAATTTCCTAATTCTTCTGAATTGCTTATTTATTCTATTATTTATTTACATTGTCAAGGACTCATGGATGCTGATTTCATGCTTTAGTTACAATCCAATGGTACTTCCTTTATTTACTTTGTTGCACATATTTTTCCAGCTTTGGCCAGTGGGTGCTCTTTTGGCTGAATCGTGTGTCCCCTTGACGTAGTCCATCAGGGTGTGTGTGTGTGTGTGCATTCGTGCATGCTTGTCCGTGTGTGTGTGTGTGTGTGTGTGTGTGTTTTGAGCACTTTCTGGCACTCTAAGATGCTCCAGATTCATCTTGTATATTTTTGGTTTTAGTTCTAGAATCAGCCATTTTGCCAAGGAGCCCTGTTTCTTTTATTAGAGAATGATGTTAGAAGTCAAGAACTGGGGTCTAAGTGTTCTTGTTGTTACTGGGGTGTTGTTTCCAGGTCTTCTCAGATGACAGAGCAAGGGAATATTATGTGTATATACTAACCCAGGTGTATACCCATATGTATGAACATGTAGCCATTTATATTAAGCTAAGCAGAAATTCATACCGATGTCTCCAACGCTAATCGATTAGCGTTGACCTCTCCTTGCTATCTGTAAACTCCCACTGCAACAGTGAAATCTGAGGCTTCCACTACCCACCATCCATTCACTTAATTGTTCAGTTTCAGTATACATGTATAGTCATTTCAGAATTGACACCCTGTATCCCCATGGTAAAGCAAAACACAACAAAGCAAAACAAAACAAAACACTATCAATTAGAGAATGAGGCTTATATAATTTCTTTTGCTTTTAGTCTTATACTTGTAGACTCGAATCATAGGCAGTTACTTAGGTGAGTCCTTCCTCCTTCACCTGTACTGAAGGATTTTCATACTTAGGACAGTTAGATTGTTTTGTTATATTCTGATCCATTTCTGGGATCCCCAAAATTCTAAATGATTTTTAAACAATTTATGTACATTAAGGTTCACTCTGTGGGGATAAGTTCTGTCAGTTTTTAAAAAGTCATAGAATATCGTGTTTACTATTACTATATCTTAAGGTAATTCCTGACTTAAAAAAAAATCCCATGTGCTCCACTTACTGACCACCACCTTGAATTCTGGGCAGCCATTGATCTACTTACTATCTCTGTGGCTTTGCCTTTCCCAGAATGTCACATAATTGGAGTCAGACAGTATTGTAGCCTTTTCATAGTAGCTTCTTTCACTAAGCAATATATAGTTAACATTCACCCATCTTTTTTCCTTGCTTGATTGCTTATGCTCTTTTTTACCACTGAATAATACTCCATTGTATGGATGTACCACAGCATGCTTATCTATTCCCCTACTGAAAAACATCTTGGTGGTTTTACATTTTTCGGGGTGATCATGAAAGGTACTGATTTTTAAGTTTTTCAGGTTTTTCTTCTAAGAATGAGAGTGATGACTTCCAAGTTATTTTCAGAAATCAGAAGTCAGAAATTTTATGTTTTACTTTGCACAATTCCGCACAACTATTTTTCTACAATGAGTATGAATTAATATTATTAATAAAGTAACTTTAGATATATTGCACACTTTGTTAGTTTATTGGTTAGAGAACAGGTTGAAATAAATCTGAATTTTTAAAGCTTTTAAAGCCTTTGTGAAAAGGACAAACCTGAAGGTGAATTTAAATCACTATGTTTTTAATAATTCTCTGATGTCTTCATACATATTTAGATAAGAATTAAAATGCCAAATTTGTCAATATGCACACATATAGAACTACATATGCATGAATGTACTTGTATACACATGAATATATACACCTGAAGAGGCAGGAGAACATATAGCTGCAGCCTGTAAATTTTGGAGGCAGAATGCCTGGGTTTAAATCCAGTTCTATCATTTGCTATCTGAAACATAGTATAAATTATAAATAACAAATTTGTCAGCCTCAAACACTAATTTTCCCCAAGAAGAATAATATGATATGATACTACTGAACGTCTACCACATACTTGGAATGGTATTAGAGTCTTTACATAATTTAATCCAAATTACTATCCTATGAAATATATATTTTTAAAGGCTTTTTTCAGACCTGAAACAACTGAGGTTTAGAAAAGACATGAAACTTGCCTCCAGCTGCACAGCCTGTAAGTGAGAACAAGGACTTGATTGAAAAGCGGCTCAGTCTCAAACCAAAGCTTTTTTGCTTTGTTCTCTGATTTCCAGAAATGTCAGAATAATTAGCTCCAATCATCATGTAGGATCTGGGGAGGATTCCTAAGGCTCCAATGGGTGTTATTTAGCTGGTTTGAGTTGATCAGTATTAGAACTGATCCCATTTGGACCTTTCTTCGTGGAACAATCTTGAACCTTTTACAAGTTGGAATCCTTATCTAAAGATCGTAATCAGTTATACTTTTTATAAACTCATGGAACTGTTCCTGGATTTCTCTTGTCTCTGATCCTACATAACACTTTATCCATTTTCCGAACCCACTGGCACCCACTCATGAAGGTTTTGAGTCAGTTTCCCTGGAGTCATATTCTGGCTCTGTGACTTATGAGCTGTGGCATTCTGAGAAATTACTCAGTCTCCATTTTCTCATCTATAATTCAGGGTCATGGTGATGTCTATCTCTTAGGCTGGTTGTGACGACTAAGTGAAGAGAGTCTTGTAAAGGGCTTATTAGTCAAGTGTCTAACAGTACACCGTCCAATACAGTAGGCCCAGCAACTGAGTATTTGAAACGACGCTAGTCCAAACAGAAATGAGCTGTTAGTGTAAATGCTCACTGGGTTTAGAGACTCTGCACAAAATAATAGAACATAAAATATCTAGTAATAATTTTTAATGTTGATTACATGTGGGAATGATATTATTTTGTATATACTAGGTTTACTTTTTTCACTTTTCCTTTTCCCTCTGTTTACTCTTTATCAATGTGGCAGCTAGAAATTTTTAAATGATGTATGTGGCTTGCATTCGTGGCTGACGTATTTCTTTTGGATAGTGTTAGTCTGAAATATAATAGGCACCCAACAAGCATTATTTACTCTTATTCAGTTCTTTAGTCAGGGAGCTATGATCATTATGCTTAATCTGTTGACTTGAATTGAATTATTTCAAGTGTTATCTTAGTAGCCTGAAAACATTTATTTAACTCCGGAATTAGTATGGTATAATCCATCCCTTAGCACAATGCTGTTGTTGTTTCATAAGAAAAAGGCAATCATGTTAAGCAAAAATATGTTTCTCTTTTTTGTTTTTAGTTTTCTCCTGAGGTTCATCAGATCATATTGATGATAATATAGGACATCTGATTCATGTCGATTGACATTATGGAAATAAATATTAGACACCTAAAAATGGCATCTGGATTCCATTTTAATTTTGTTTGTATAAAATAGAAGGACTGTGGATCCTGATCTCTTCTCTTCAATGTGGAGCTGAGTCAGCAATCTGTGATTTCTCTTCCCAAGTCATTAAACAGACTAATAAAACACAATAGGTAAAATTAGGAAAGAGGGGTCACATTAGGTGGTGAACTTATTATGCATCAAGTTGACAATGCACTGTGGAATTGTATGCCTGAAACCTATGTAATCCTTGCTAACAGATGTCACCCCAATAAGTCAAACAATAAAAATGAATTAAAAAAAAAATTAGTAAATTAAAAAACATCATATATTTTAAGTTTAAAATATTCTGGAAAGATTCCATTCACATCAATGTGCTAGGATAATAATATTTATCTTTATATGTTTAATGTAACACTCCTGTTATTTATGAAACACTATAATGAGTAACTCATTCCTCATGGTGTTAATTTTGCAAAAAACAAAAAATAACCTCCTTTAATTATCAAAATTTTGCAAACCTCCTCTTGGGCCGGGTCTTACTCCTTATTCTGCATTTTCGACAACTCTATTCTAATTCCCCAAATTCCCCAAAGCCTGAATTTGGGGCTCTTTTCTCTATATCATTCCCTACTTTTTAGAGTAGGGCTGCTTTCTTAACAGTTTTTCTTCCCACTACCATCAGGAGATAGGCTGTCAATTGCTCTCAGAGTGTGATTTCCACTTATTTGTGTATGCAGTACTGATTAAATATGGTATCATTAGAAATGTAATCTATGTCCAAATCACAAGCTATAGTGAAATGCACTATCGAATGTGTAAAGGATGAAAAGTTAAAATGTTGAACATACTGACATGATAGATACATTCTTGAGGTTCCTGAAAAAGTCCTTAGTGAAAGTTCGGCATTTTTGTGGGGGTCGGTGGAGTGAAGAGACTCTAGCATATGTTTATAACATTCCTTTATTAACTCGATTTAAATACAGTATGATATACCCAGTCTGAAATAATCAATGTTTTCTTTTAGTATTGAATAACCAGGACTAAAACTATGAGTATTAACCAGTAAAAATATAATATCTATAAGAAAATAGGACTCTGAGATTACTAAATTCCACTGATGTTATCAGTAGTTACAAGTTCATAATAATATAAAAATATAAACCACTTACTAATTTTAAACTCCAGGGCATATCCAAAATTAATGGATAGATATTTCTTCATTGAGAAGTTAAAATGCATAGATAGAAAATAGTGCCATTTATTTTACAGAAAATGCCATATGGTAATACTATTATAAAATACAACTAGGCAGAGTGGAAGAAGCTAAGAACCACTAACATTTAGGAGTTACATGGATAAGGGTTTTATACCCATAGTAAGATTCTGATACTGAATAAGTTTTGCATTACTGTGTGTAGTACAGTTACAGTGGGCTATATTTACCATTGGTCTTCAAGTAAAGAATTAATTATCCCATTAGTTTTACTATTTAGACCAACCTGAGATTTTTAAAATGTTAATTTAATGCTAGTGTCTTAGACCAGAAGGGTTTTATCTATCACTCACTATGTGAAATAATTATTTATTGAAGTAGTTTTAAAAGATAAACTTATTTTTTATTCTTCAGTGACCTTCTTTCAAAGGCTTATATTCATATTCCAGAGCTTGGTGCGTTGCATTAGACTGGAAATAGATTCTCCCATACAAGGGAGAAAGAACTCTGTTAGACAGCGTTCTGTGGTATGGTTTTAGATTATCGAGAGTGATGGCATAGGGTTATGTATTTAGTATTTATTAAATTCTGCATCTGGCACTGAATCTCGTGCCAACTGTCGAAGTAGAGGAGGGAAGTACCCAGCCTCATAACTCTCCGTATCTGGCATGTCATCTGGTTCTATCTTCCAAACCCTGACTTTGTCTCCTTTTCCCCACGCAGACCTTTCTGTCCCTCTACTGTGGTACGTGTTGTTTATCTTTCTGGTTATGACTTTAGTGCCCCTGACACCAATATCCTTAATTAAAATACCTTAATAATCATGGTTAACTTTTCTAGAGTCTCTACTACATGCCAGACACTATACTTTCCACGGAAGAACCTTGATACGTGCTTCAGGGAACATCCTGTTGGAACCTGATCCCTATGGTACAGACAAGGAACCCGAGGCTCTGGGAGATTAAGAAACTTGCCCAAGGCTTTACCCAGTGATATAGCCTGTGTTTCATCAGACTCAAGAGCCCATGCTCACCACACAATCTGTGCCAATCAGGTACTGAGTCCTGTCACCTCTTGAGTAATGTGCATTCCATGTGAACTCTGCACAACTTCCATCCAGAAAGTCGCCAGCTTCTCTCCTCCCTGCTGCTCTGGGCAGCACTCTCCTAGGCCTTGGGGGCAGGGAGCCAGTGAGGTGGGGGAAAGCATGGCCTCTCACTAAAGTGCTATTTCACTTCAGCCTGACATGCGCAGGGAGATTGCTAAGTTCTTAGGAGTGTGATGGTTTAATGTATGGAGGTATGCAGGCACACATTTCAAATCAGACTGTCGTATGATCCTTCACAGGATCATTTATTGAGTGACAACTAAGTACCAATCTCACAGTAGGACCATACCAGTATATAAGGTATTACTTCTGCTCTGACATGATTTATCATTCACAAGCAAGTCAAGAGTTCCATCACCTCTTAGGGTCCCAGGCATGATATCTGAGTGCTCTGGACGAAGGAGGTGACAAACTTTGTGCATCAACTTGCACACCTTTTCTCTCTACTGATATTCAAAACAACCTTTTTGGTTTGCCTAAGCCAAATGCCCTCTCTTTTCCATGCAATTAGGCCCTGGTATATCACCCTAAATAAATCTTTCCTGGGAACCTAAAACCCCAGCATCCTGATTGAGAAGTAATGACATAAAGGCAGGAGGAGCCTCTTATTGAGGTTGGTTGGGAGTGAAGGAAGGGAAGAGATTAGCCTGACCCCAAAGGAGAACTTGAACTCTCAGTGAGTGTACATTAGGCCAGAAGTCAGTAGGTCATCAGTGATGGTTTAATCTGGAGGAAACAGGCAGTTGCAAGAGCAATAGTAATGACTTGTCATTACCCGTTGGTTAGTTCCCCAAGTGGAGGCCGAAGAATGTTTGAGGTACTGAGATTATTTTTAAATTCGTGTTCTCTAGGACCGTATTCTGAAGACTATATTAGGAAGCTATGGACTACTGACGAAATATTTCAGCTTCATAGATAATTTCCAACATTGTATTTTAATATACTTTTGAATATTTGTTAGTTTGATCAAAAGCAGCTAAGAAAAGAGAAGAGAATGGAGGAGGGTAGCTGAATTTTTAAGAATCTTGGTAAATAGGATGTTATTTTCTTTAATTGGTGTAACAGATTTTGTGCTTTTAATTTTCATGGCAATTTTCACTCATGATGCTTATGTCCCCTTATCTAATCACTACCAGCTTGTAAAACCGGCTACTGAACACTGTCCCATAGCATAGGACAGGTGTCAGCATGAGGCTTCATGTCTGACCACAGAATGAGAGACTTCGGTAAAGCTCATGCCATTGTTATGTGGCCTCCTCAGATGTTCTGCATAGGGCTTCCCTCTCTTGCAGGGTACATTTCTGTAATGTTGGCTTGTTTTGTTCTGTTTTGTTTTTTGCACCCTAACTCTAGCAATAACTTTTTTAGTTGGTTTTACTTCTGTCTCAAACAGAAAGGGTAAGGTTTTATCATGGTATATTGTAGAGTTTTGCTATAGGGATTTTCTTCTTTCATCAACTTCCTAGCTTTTGTTTTAAAGAAAATATGATACACTATCTACCTTGGGATGTTTTCTTTCCTAATTGTTGTTATTCTGACATCTTCTTTTTCTGTAGTATGTTTTTTAAAATAAGAGTAAATAAATATAACATAAAATTCTTGTTTCATTTTTATAGCCTCATACCCTGACAATGAAATATTTTAATAACAATCACTTATTAAAATATAGCATGATAGCCTTAGGAAAATGGAGAGGTTGTGTGATACACCTCTGACAAATATTCCACAAAGTCATAAAGTTGCAGTTATAATTTCTGATCAAGTATTTTTCTAAAGTCCTGCCATATGTAAATCATGGGAGATACACAAATACATGAAGTGTGGTCCACTATCTTAAGGAGTATACTAGAAATACAGAGGACCAATACAAAATTTAAAAATGTGGCATGGTCCAAGGAGGCCATGATAGTTTAATGTAACAATAAAGAAATGTGTTGACATGATTAGTTTTAAAGTGAGCTCCAAGAAATAATATGATCATTTCTTGGAAAACATTAAAGGTGTATTTGCTGGTTAAGTATCTAACCTATCCCCAATAAGTTACTACTATTAATAAAATTCAAAGGAAGTATATAAGCCATTATTGGTTTGAGATGTGGCCCAAATCTGGCTTCAGATACTATGGTATTTCTCTTTAAGATTTAGTAACAGAAATTCTTTAAGACTATTGCTTCCTTTTCAACATCAAAACTTTACTTAACAACTAATAATACTTTGAAATGATCTCTGTGTTGATTGTAATGTTCTATTGTTTTAGAAAATGTCAGTCTAAACAAATAACAACTATATCCAAGCAACTATTGATATGGCTACTACATTTATAGGGGCTTGTATTTTGACTGGGGTTGGTGGTAAATTTCTTATTACCTTTAAATTTCTTCTTCTTATAAAACTGTAGGTAAATTCATCCCATTCCTCAAGAGTTTAGTGAACATCTTCCACTCAGATCAGCAAATACTGGTTTTCAAGAGAGATACCCAACTTACTATTGCCTTCAATATATGAGGACTGTTCAGAAAAAATATAGCCATAAATGACTCTATTTTTCATATTACATGGCTGGATACTTTCTGGACAGCCCTCATATTTCTACCCAAGAATTTTTGTTTGGCATCTATGTTTTTGTTCCAAGATTTAATTTGAAAATTTCAAACCTATCAATTCACTAGTTATTAACTTTTAAAAACATTTGCTTGTTCTTTCTCTCCCTACCCACCTCTTTTTTCACATACACACACACACACACACACACAATTACCTTGTTTTTGGTTGAACTATTTGAGGGGTACTTAGAAACATCATAACACTACAATCCTGAGTATTTCAGGTGTATCATCTCATGACAAGTACATTGTCTTATATGACCACAATACAAATATCAAACTCAAGAAATTTAACATTCATACAATACTGTTATTTAGTAAAAAGCCTATTCAAGTTGTACAATTTGTGTTAATAGTATGCTTTTATCATTGCATTTTTAATATTTTAACAAAATGCAATTACATATAGTAAAATACACAGTTCGAGTGTACAGTTTAATGTTTTGATAAACGTATACACCCACGTAACCAATATCCCAGTCAAGATAGTATATAAGGTTTCTATAACCCAAGAAAATTCCTTTATATTCATTTCTAATCAATCCTTTTTCCTTTACCTCTAGAGGAAACTACTATTTTTACCCCTGTAGATTACATTGGCCAGTTCATGAATTTCACATACATGAAATTATGTCATGTGTACTCGTTTATATTTAGTTTTATTTTTCTTTGGTTCTGTCATCCAGTGTTTGTAAATAAAATTTTATTAGAACATAACTATGTTCATTTGGCCATCTCTGGCTGCTTTCACACTGTAACAATAACATTGAGTAGCTGTGACAAGGATGTATGTCACACTCTCATTGCTTTCCATTGCAGCTATGTGTCCCACAAATTACTATAACCCAATTATAACAATAGCATTTTTGAATGTCATGCCTATTACTGTGCCATAATATTTACTTATTTATCCATTTATTTATCTATCAGTTCCTACTCACCATGTAAAAACATGAAATGAAAAGTTGGTTTTGAATGTTACACTTCTAAGAAAGAGTGGAGGGTGATTTATTTTGTTACTACATTATATGGCTAAGCATTGTGTTTATTATGCAATGACACTGTAGCTGTGATAAAATAAATAAAATAATATTATATTTATCAACATTATTAGACTAAGCACTCATTACAATGGTCCCACTTGCAGAAAAGCACCTTTCAGAAAAATTAGAAATCTAAAAGTGGAATACCTCATAAAAATTTTCTTCAAAAACATTTTTAAATGTTGAAATAAGATTGAAATAGGAGCGAATGTCTGAGGAGTTCATTTGTTAACCAAGCAAGGAAACACATTTACAAATGTTGAGTTAATTTAATTGTGTTTGATTGCAGCAGATGAAGAAATGTGTCCAGAGAAAATAAACTTGATTAAGACTATTAGCCTTTTAGTGAGAACAGTTGCTTAAAGAGCTAAGGACATCGAGAGCAACAGATGGAGTAAAATACTTTCCACATTCCTTCTGCTAAGTACAGCTAAAATGCCTGACATTATATATCAAAGACATAAGAAGACTCTGAAAAGTATAGAGAAGAAGGAAGACTGGGTAGGAAGCTTAGGATCCAAGGAGTAACATAGTGGTCAAGTCCCTGACCTTTTTTTCTGACTCACCTATGCAGTACCGGGGACTGGAGAGTCTAGCAACCCAATAATGCCATTGGAAAAAGACACAAATAACCCCAAGAAAAGCCTGCTTCCTCTAGCCCAAGGGCCAGGAAAAGAACTTCCTAGAAAGATAGAAAGCTGTAGATTGTGTACTACAGCTAAACACCACAGGAAAAGCTGTGGCCAACCCTCACCCCATCATCAAAGCTGGAGTAGAGAGTAACATAACATTGTTCAAGTGCTGAACAATGAACTGTCAACCCAGGACTCTATATCCAGAGAAGTGTTTTCAGGAATAAAGAGGAAATTAAGATATTCTCAGATTGAAAAGAATACTCAGAGAATTTTGTTGCCTGAAGACCCACTGTCAAAGAATGGCTAAAAGAAGTCCTATAAATAGAAAAAAAATGATTAAAGAAGAAATCTGGCAATACTAGGAGGAAAGAAAGAAGAGAATTAGCAAAAATATGAATAAATATAATAGACCTATCTTCCTTGTTTGCATTTTTATAATTATATTTAATGTTTGAAATAAAAAATTAAAACACTGTCTAATGTGGTCCTCTTTATGTATAAGAAAAATTAAAGACAGTTACATTATAAATGGGGTAATATAAATGGACATACAGAAAGGTAAGGTTTCTATATTTTACTCAAACTGATAAAATGTCAATACCAGTAGACTATGATAAGTTATGCATATACAATATAATATCTAGAGTGACTTAAATACACTTAAATATAGATAAATCAAAATTAAATTCTAGAAAAGTTCAAGTAACTGACAAGAAACAGAAAAAGTAGAAATGTAAAACAGAGAAGAAACAGAAAACAAAAAAAATAAGTCTCAACATATTACTAATTACATAAAATGTAAACAGTTTGAATGCACCAATTAAACTATAGAGATTGGCAGAGTGGATTTTAAAACTAAAACAAAAGAAATCGTGACCTAACTATAGGCTATCTACAGGAAACTTGCTTCAAATATAATGATATGGGTAAGTTGAAAGTGAAAGCTGAAATGAGATATACTATGCAACCACTAATCGAAAGAAAACAGAGTTGGCTCTGCTGCTATCAGATTAAGTAGACTTCAGGGCAAAGGGAGTTACTGGAAACAGAGTCACCTCAGGAAGATAAAGGAATCATAAATATATATGCACCAAAAAGCTGAGCTACAAAACATGAGAAGCAAAAACTGGTAGAATAGAAAGGAGAAAGACAAATTCATAATTATAATTAGAGACTTCAATATTCTTATCTCAACAACAGATAAAACAACTAGACAAAGTCATCAAGGATGGCAGAATTTGACAAGACCACCAACTAATAGGATCGAAATCAATATTTATAAAATAATCTACTCAACAACAGCAAAATATACATTATTTTCATTCATTCATGGAATGTATGCCAAGATAAATATTATCCTGGGCCAGAAAACAAACCTCAACAAATTCACAAGAGTTGAAATTACATAGAGTCTGTTCTCTAACCACAGTGAAATAAAAGTAGAAATCCAGAAATCAGAAAAATCTCCAAACACCTGGAAACTAAAACAGCACATTTCTAAATAATCTATTCGTTAAGCAGGAAGTCTTCAAACAAATAACGAATACATTGAACTTAGTGAAAATTAAAGCAAAACATCAGAAATTGTGGGACAATGCTAAAGCAGTGCTGAGATGGAGATTTAGAACACTACGTGCTTACATGGAAAAGAGAAACAATCTCAAATCAATAACCTAGAAAATGAAGAGCAAAATAAACCCATAGTTGAGGAGTAAAAAAGAAGCAGAAGTCAATGAAATTGAAAACAGATACACACAAAAAAAGTTAATGAAATAGAATCTTTTATTTGAAAAAATTCAATAAAATAGACAAAATTCCAGCAAGATTGACAGAGACAAAACAGAAATTACTATTGTCAGCTTGAAACAGAGGATCATACGACAGAGTTTGTATACATTGAAAGGACAATAAGAGAGTACTATAAGAAACTCTGTACACAAATCTGACATTTTAGATGAAATAGACTAATTCCTTGAGAAGTGTAAATTACCACAACTTACCTGGTGAACAGATAATAATTACTAGTGAAATTGAATTCATATGCACACACACAATAGACACATGCACATATATGTCTATGTGCACTTACACACACATAGACCCACCCATACATTAATCAAACAGATTAAAAACCAGAAATAGAGGGGGTGGGAGTGGAGGGAGGGGAAGCTAAATATAAGGTGATGGAAAGACAACTCAAAAAAAAATTAAATTAAAAAAAATAATAATAAAAAAATAAAAACCAGAAATAGTTCCACACAAGTATGGACAACAGATTTTTTATAAAGATGTTAAAAATAATTCAATAGAGAATAAATGATCTTTTAAAAAAATGATATTAAGCAGTTACATATTCATAACAAAATATCAAATCTTGATATATAAACCTAACAACCTATAGAAAAATTAAGTAAAAAAGAATCATAGTTTTAAATGTAAAACATGAAATTATGAAACTTTTAGCTGATACCATAGGAGAAATTCTTGGGAACCAAGAGTTTGGTGAAGAGTTTTAACATATGACACCAAGAGCCTGATCCAGAAAAGAAAAATATTGGTAAATTAGAGTTCACCAAAATTAAAAACTTTGGTCTATGAAAGACTCTGTGAAGATGATGTAAAGAAAACTTACACTCTGAAAGAAAATATTTGAATACCACATATCGGGAAAAGGGCTGAAAACTCAACAGTAAAAAGCAAACAATCCAATTAGAACACGGGCGACAAATATGAAGAGACATTTCATTGAAGACAATGTATGGATGGCAGACAAGCACATGAAACGATGTTATCACTAGTTCAGGGAAATGCAAATGAAGACCACAGTGAGAAATCATGAAACACCTATGAGACCAGCTAATATTAAAAACAGTGACAATACCAAATGCTGGTCAGGATATGGAGAAATCAAGGTCTTTTACGTTGCTGTGGGCGGTTTCTGAATAAAACTAAACAAACATCGTATGAGTCAGCAAATGAGCATTTATGTCACGGAGAAACAAAAAGTTAAGTCCACACAAAAGCTTATATGCAAATGCTCGTATCAGCTTTATTTGTAATAGACCAAACCTGGAAACAGCCAAAATGTTTCTCAGTAGTTGAATAGAGTGTGCTATAGCCATATGTTTCCAACAATAAAAATTAATAAACTGCTGATATACTCAGTAACTTGGATGTGTCTCAGGGGCATTAAGCAGTTGGAAAAATTTCACAATCTCAACAGGCACATGGTATATTTACATAATATGTGTCTTTAAATTACAAAATTACAGAGATGGAAAAGACATTCATTGTCAAGATTCAGAGATTATGGTGGTGTTGTGATGTGACTTTCAAGTGATAGTAGGTGGGAGACCTTTGTGGTGATGTAATAGCTCTGTATCTTGGTTGTGTGGTAGTGGTGGCACCTCTTCACCTTTGTTATTAAGTTGGCAAAAAATTATACACACATATTGTACCAATATCACTTTTTGGTAAGAATTATGTTAGATTTAACATTGGGGGCAATTGAGTAAAAAGTACATGGGATCTTTCTATACTATCTCTGTACCCTCTTGTCCATCTATCATTATTTTCCAATGTAAAATAAAAGAAATAAGACAAGTTATTATAGTTCCAATGGTTTTACTTGACTCTTGAATAGTATAGAGATATTAATGATGAATCTCAATTCCTGTAGTTTACTTGAGGTGTGAATGCCAAGTTTGAGGTGACTGAAAATTAGCCACCATGAATAGCATGGAAAAACTACAAGCAAAAATATTTTCAAAGATATTATCAAATATCTCAAACATTTAAGAAAACTCTAATTTGGTACAACTTGAAGTGGAGTCTGTGAAGTTGCATTACATCTGATAGTAGTAAAAATGTGTGGAGTATAGTAAAAGATTTAGTAGGAAAATTTACAAGGCATTGAAAATGCATGATACTCATGGAATTATTCACTTGGAGGTTATTTATGGAAATATTTTTAACATTTCCAATAGATTTCTTAATAGGAGCCACTAACACTAATTATCTCCCAGAAAAAAATTCAATTTCATTTTTCTAATTAGAAACCTATGTTCAATATGTACAATTTGTGTTATAAAAATTTTACTAGTTACTTGTATTTTTAATTTCATCAATAAAATGTTGCAGAAATTAATTTTCTCTCTTTATTTAACTACCTACAAAAAGTCTCAATTTCACCTCTCGGCTCACGAAAGAAATATATTCACCTTAGGACTCTTGTACAGAAAACATTTGCTGGTCCCTGATCTGGTTTGGTTAGTTGATTTTCTTGTTCCTAAGCTCAGAGGAAATGCTGTTAGCTTTTAACTGTTGAATATGTTAGCTGTCAGCTGGTCATATATGGCTTTTATTAGGTTGAGGTACATTCCTATACCTACTTTGTTTAGAGTTTTTATCTTGAAAGGATGTTGAATTTTGTCCAATGTTTTTGTACATCTATTGAAGTAATTATATGGTTTGTATCTTTCATTTTGTTAATGTGCACCACATTGATTGATTTACAGATGTTGAACCATCCTTGCATCTCTGGAGTAATTTACACTTGATCATGGGGTATGATCCTTTTACCGTATTGTTGAAATCAACTTAACTAATATTTTGTTGTGGATTTTTGTGTTTATATTTATCAGGAATACAAGACTGTGTTTCTTTTCATGTGATGTCTTTATCTGGTTTTGGTGTCAGGATAATGCTGGCCTTGTAAAATAAGCTTGTAAGTGTTCCCTCCTTTCTATTTTTTGGGTGACTTAGAGAAGAATTGACACTAATTCCCAATGTTTGGTAAAATTGACCACTGAAGACATATGGTCCTAGAATTTTCTTTGTTAAAAAGTTTGTGTAGAATCTACTTTTTGTGATTTTCTGTCCATATATTCTTTGTTCATCTGTTGTTTATGATTTATGAAGAAGGTTGTTGTGTTATTTTGGTACATAACTATTTTTATAAATTTGGCTTTTAGCTTTATGAAATATTCTTTTTATAGTATTTTGTGCTTTTTGGTTTCATTGTATGCTGTCAAACTTTGTCATTATTTCCAGTTTTCAAGTGTATATTTGCTCATCTCTTAACTTTTTGCTCTTTCAATTTAATTTTTTAGGTGCATCCTTTTTATGTAACAAAGTATCCTTCAATAGATGACTGGATAAAGAAGATGTGGTACATATACATAATGGAATATTATTCAACCATAAGAAAATATGAAATACAGTCATTTGGATGGATCTTGAGATTGTCCTGCTAAACAAATAAGTAACACAGAAAAAGTCCAGAACCATATGACTTCACTAATATGTGGGATATAAAGCTGAAAGCAAGAAAGGTATAAGACAAAGAAAAACTTATGGACACAGTTAATGAAGTGGTTACCAGAAGGTAAGTGGAGAGGCAGGTGGTGGAGGAGGTAGGAGGTCAAATATATGGTGATGGAAGGAGAACGGACTTTAGGTGGTGAGCACACAATGCAACACATAGATGATGTAGTATAGAATTGTACATTTGCAATCTATGCAATTTTACTAAATAATGTCACCTCAACAAATTTCATAATAACATAATAATAAGACACAATAACAACAATAACAACAACAAGCATAGCCTTGAGTTTTGCTGTATGAACTTATTTGGAAGTCTCTTTATTTTAACAGATATATTACATCCATTTGTATTTATTGATAGGACTATTAGATCTCAATTATGTAATGTTATTTTTGTTACACTTGAAGCATGTATGATGTTATACTTATATTCTTTGCTTTTTGTGATAATTTACTATTAAAAATTCTATTGTTATTTAGAAAGTTTTGAAATTTTATTACAGTAATTACACTTATACTAATTTCTTTATTTTTCTTTCTTTTGCTTAATTTTCAACTACACATTTTATCATTTGACTTCCACCTCTTACCTATAAGATAATTAATAAATTTATTTTACTTTTTCATTTTTCTCCTTTAATTTTAAATGGTCTTACTTTTGCTTTGTCAGAATGTTCAATATTTACATACTATTTTTGTCTTTTGTCTCATAATATTATGTTTTAGAGGTATAAATAATTAAATTCAACTGTTCTTTGCTAAAGTTGCTAAGTACTCTCAGATGAAAATCATCTTCTGGTGGGTTTCTCAGATAGGTTCATGAATAGAGTATCTATTGAGATTCTGCAGATTTATAACTACTTTTCTATAGCCTTGACATTTGAGGAATAGCTTGGTTGAATATAAAATTGTTGGATCAAATTTTTTTTCTTGAGTTTCTGAAAATGTTGCTCTATTCTTATGTTGCCTAATATGCAGTTATCAAGAAGTCAAAGGTCAACAGATTGACTTTTTTTGGTAATTAACAATAGCTTAGCCGGATATAAAATTCATTGATTCTCACTTTGTTCTGTAGAATTTATTTAAAATGTTGTTGCATTGTTTTCTTGCTTTGTATGTGGTTGCTGAGAGTTTATCAACACGGTTTTCTTCCCTTTCTGAATGATTATCTTTTCTCCTACATTCCATAAAATTTTTTTTATCAATCTTTAATTTTTTTTTCAATTCTATAGTTTTTTCAGGATACATCAATTGTCTCAGATAAACAGTGGGGACTTTCAGTATCTAGACTTAGGTCTTTTCATTCCAGAAAGTTTTCTAGGATAATAGTTTTAAATATTAATTGTATTGCATTGATTTTTTTAACATGTATAATTATTTATATGTATTGTAGCTTCTTTGCTTATCTTGTAATTCTCTGTGATTTATTCCACTTTTTAAAATTATGTTTTTATTCTTTTGGTTTTTTATTTATGTCCCTTATTAACTTTTCATTTAAATCTCTTTTATTCTGGGCTTCTTGTAATTTAGATTTAATTTCCCTTCATTTTGAATTTCTGATAGCCAGTCCACTCTAGCGCAAATCAGACATGTTTGAAGTATTTCCCACTAAGGATGGTACTTTCTTTTTTAGCAATAATTTTCTCTATGCTCTGTCATCTTTGGCTCTGTGGTGTTAGTTTCTCTTTTCTACATAGTTTCCACATGAATTTACCCACAAGTGTTGCTTCTGGAGCTGGGTATTACGGCATTGGAGGTTTATTTTTCTATTTATAGGTAAAGTAGCCCCCATTTTATCCATGGTGGATATGGTTCAAGACACCCAGTGGATGCTTGAACTTACAGATAGTTCTGAACAGTATATATACTATGCTTTTTTCCTATACATACACATCTATGATAAAGTTTAATTTATAAATTACTTACAGTAAGAGATTAACAATAATAAAATAGAACAATTATAAAAATATACTGTAACAAAAGATATGTGAATGCGGTCTCTCTCTTAAAATAATTTATGTTATTGTATTCTTCTTCTCACTTAAAGGAAACACATTGTGACTTTTCTTTGGCATAACTGAATGGCCAGTATCACTACTCTTGCACTTTGGGGCCATTAATAAGTAAATGTTACATGAACACAAACACAGATACTGTGACAGTCTATCTGGTAACCAAGATGACCACTAGGTGACTAAAGGGTGGGTAGGGTATAGAGCATGGATACACTGGACAAAGTAATGATTTACCTCCAAGGTGGGATGAAGAGTGATGGTACATATTTCATTACATTGCTAAGAACAATGTGCAATTTAAAGCTTATGAACTGTTTATTTCTGGAATTTTTCATCTAATATTTTTGGACCATGGCTGTTCATGGGTAACTGAAACTACACAAAGCAAAACAATGGATAAGGGGGATCACTGTAATTTGGAGGAGAGTGGAGTTGTCTCTTTAATTTGAAGATAAGGTTTCCAAATCTGTTCCTACATGACTAGATAACTTTCAACTACTCTGTTTCAGGTTATTGAGGGACTAGAGTGAGTATATATGTCTTTTATTATTATAAAGCTGCAGTAATTATGACAGTGTGACATTGGCACAGAGATAGACATATAAATAAATGTAAAGACTAAAGAATCCAGAAACATAGCACACATGTAAGGTATATTGATTTATGACTAAGAATGCCAGTGCATTCAATAGAAAAAGACTATACTTTTTAACAAGTGTTATTGGAACCAGAAAAAAAGAAAAGAACATTGACTCTTATAACATATGGTGTAAATTAACTTGAAATGAATCATAGGCCTAAATGTAGCAGTTAAAATGATAAAATTTCTAAAATAAAATATAGGAGAAAATCTCAGTCTTGAGATAGACACTTTTTAAGACATAAAAACTTTAACCATTACAGAATAAAATGATAAATTGGACTTATCAAAATTAAAAAATTTTGGTCTTTGAAAGATTTCATTAAGAAAAGGAAAAGAGAAACCATAGCATGGGAGAAAACACTCAAAATACACATATTTGACCAAAAAACTTATAGTCATAATTCATACAAATCAATGGTAAGAAGAAAATCAATCCAATAAAATAGGGCAAAGGACAATTTTCTCTGATCATTTTGGAGATCTGCTTTGTGTGTTACAATAATTATTTTCATGCATATGTTACTGAGGTATTGGTCATGGTCAAAATGTGTCCATTTTAGACTAAGCTTCCTTTTTTAAAATACTTTTCTAACTATTGGCACACATCTGTGTTCTACATCAGAAAATGAAATGTCAAAAACCTTTCTTTCACCTCTTAGAGTGTTCTGAAACTTCATTTTTAAATTTCTTCACTCCTCCAGAGTTTTTGCAGACCTATTGCATTTTTTTGCTTGAGAAGTAGAAATCCTTCCATTCCAATAACAATTTGTTTGAAAACATCAACAACTTTAACTCTTTGCTTCCCACTTCTAAGATCTGACCAGGGAAGATCTTAAGAAAAACAGAAATTTCAATTGATTTATTCAATGACTATTTCTTTCATAGGATTCGTGCTCCTTGTTCTGTAGTCCTGAGTCTGTATTCACAGATTCTGCAGAGTCAGAGCTGTGGAAGTACATAGATTTATACACGTGGTTTCCCTTTGAGGATTTTTTTTCATCTGGAAAAACAAACCACAAAAGTCACTTGGAATGAGATCAGGTGAATAGGAAGGGTAGGGCATGGGGATTATGCCATTTTGAGTAAGAAACTACTGAACACTCAGTGTGCTGTGAGTAGGTGCACTATCAGGGTAGGAGAACTGGTCATCTGTTTGACACAACTTTTTTTCTGCAAATCATGATGCAACCTTCTCAAAACTTCCAGATAAAAACTTGATTGACTGTTCGACCTGGAGGAACAAATTCTGACTACACAATCCCTCTCACATCAAAGAAAGATAATTATGTTTTTTTTTGGAGGCGGGGGAGATCTCTCCTCACATACTAGTTTGCTTGGGCTTCCCTAACAGAATACCACAGACTCAGTGGCTTAAACAAAAGGAATTTTCCCCACAATTCTGAAGGCTAGAAGACCAAGATCAAGATGCCTACATGGTTAGTTCTCCTCTCTCCTTGGTTTGCAAATATCCACCTTCTCACTGTGTCCTTCTACAGTGTTTCCTCTTGGTGCTTACATCCCTGTGTGTCCAAAGTTCCTCTCCTTATGATGCCAGTTGGATTGGGTAAGGCACACACTGTGGATCTCATTTTAGCTTAATTACTTCATTAAAGGCCCTATTGCCAAATGCTGTCACATTCTGAGGTGGTGGGAATTAGTGCTTCAACGTATAGATTTGGGCAGGAGTGGAGGGGAGTTCCAGCTCAGCCCATAACAACACATTACTCATCCTTTTCTTCCGTGTGATTCTCTAGTTCCATAAGGTAGTGGTAGACCCTACAGTAAAAACTGATTTGGCAGAATATTCTGGTAGACCTTCTATGAACAGTGCTCTGAGTGAATCATCTTTCTCCTCAAGTTTTGATGCCAGAGATTATGCATTTTGTCAATTTAGAAGCAAATCTTGTAGAAAGTCTGACACAGTTTGCTAACTATGTGACTAACGTCTGAGAGAGAATCATGATCACTTCACATAAACTCATTACAGAGCTTGAACACAATCTTCTCATTCATAATATAGTCTGGTCAGAGTCATCACATCTTGAACTTTTAGAGGGAATTCCATCTCTGTTGTAGCTGCCTCCAGAATATATGCCAAGTATTAAAAAAAAATCACCTTCTGCAGTGTAAAGTTTTGTGAGCATGTGGTTGGTATTTGAATTGGTTTTCTCAACCATCTGGCCCCAGGAATGGATGCATTTTATTGAGCATTTCCTGAGTTTACACTGGAAAAGTATTATTATTTTCTGCAAATAATGACAACCAAAAGGCAAGAGAAAGGGTTGCATTTTTATCAGCAGATGAGTCCTTGCTTCAAAAATGAACAGAGTATCAGCTGGTACTTACTAAAATAGAAAGCAAAATTGTGATTTCTTTCGTCCTTTTATCTTCCTACATAGTAAACTATATGTCACTATCAAAATGGGAAAAGACTTCTAGGTATAACTGATTTAACCGCCATAAGGTGAAGGTGAGGAGAAATTGTCTCGTCCCTTCCCTCCCCTCCCCCCCTCCTTCCCTCTCTCCTTCCTTCCTTCCTTCCTTCCTTCCTTCTTTTATTCATTCACTCAATGTTTTCTCTAATCAGTAAGAAATGATTCTACTTTTGGTTAGAAAGACTACCCAAACTTTGTTGGGTGTGTGTGTGTGTGTGTGTGTGTGTGTGTGTGAAGTGTCTTTGGACAGGTGGAAGGTGTGGAGGTGTCGTGCATGCAACTATGATTAGTAGGAAAAATGCTATTTGGAAGCAATACAACACGCATTAGACACATTGACTACACACACACAGACACTTAGATGCACATATACACACTTCCAAATAATATTTCCATATAGGAATTTTGCTCAGCACATTCTTTGAAATTTATGTTTTCTGAATTCTGAATCTTGAGGAACATTAGGCAGCTGAGAAAACAGTGAAAAGTATTTTAGTTTTATGTGAGAATTAAACCTTAATCTACAAAGAGATGTTACTAGCTGGAAGGAATCCACCTTTGTCAGGTCAAAAGCAAGAGCAGGAGGTGCTGACTCTGTGGAGTGAAGGTTGTAGCTGCCATTTCCAGGAAGCAGCACGGGGGCAGACAGGAGCGAGGTGGTGACCACGTACCAGCCTACTTGTTACTGGTGCCGTCTTATCACTGTGCTCATGGCCTATCTGGCTAAGGGTGAGTCACTGTGACAAATTAAGTACTAATAAATTGTGCACATACTTTGTACAGATCCCACTGATGATATCTCAAGAAATAACAAGGTTTGAAAGCAAAATGTGTCCTTCAGTTGGCCATGTTAATACCTGCCCTTGCTAGGAGAGCTGAATATTATTAGGTTATTCAGGTACCACCCAATGACATCCAAGGGAGTTCTCCATTATTTGAAAATTTGCTATAGGTGACAGTTCCTAGTAAATGCCATTAAACTTAACATTTTTTAAATTTACTAAACCATTGTTGAGAGATATCTACAATAATGAGGAAACAGAATAAATACACCAGGAGTATTTGATAATCAACTTAAGAGTTCAGGAATTCCTGATAGTTCCCAGAAATTCTGACTTTTAGTTTCCAAGTTTTGAAGATTAATGTCTGTTGGGAATTTGGGGACATTATCTTCTACTAACTTCAGAAGTTGGATATAGTGAAAATTTCTAATTTTAAAGTATGTTTTACGTCCCTTACTTGGTGGCTCAACTAATAGTCTAATTTGGGAAATATGGAAATGGTGTGATTATTATTTTCTGAGGCAAAGCAGAAAACCACTTTAAAATGATTAATGTGTGTGTGTGTGTGTGTGTGTGTGTGTGTGTAGGACATTAAATGGACAGTTAGTTTTTGGTAAAATAGAAACAATGGGAATCAGCTAATAATTTTGAAAAAATCTAGTATACTTTCTATTTCCATATAAAATTAATTAATCTGCACTTAATGCAAGCCATTACTTATTCACATTTTATTTAATGGTAAGTAAAGGACCTTTGAAAAATTTACCCAACCTTCCTTCTCTGCTCTGTTTACTTCACCAGGGAAAGCAATGGTATGAATATTGAGATCTGTTTCAAAGATTTCTAAAATCACCTGCAAGTATAAAATTAAAGGACATTATGTACCTGATTGTTCATACACTTGTAATGATGACTCATATCTTATAAAGCTGCTTTGAAAACCCACAGATCTTTCTGTATTTAAAAAATGTAAATGACTTTTTTGCCCATGGGGAGATTAATAAATTCACTAAGGTGAAAAAAAATGAATCCCATCTTCCCCAGTACGAAAATTGCTCAAAGATTAATTTAGCCTGTTTAATTTAGCTCTCAAATGTTTCTCAGAGCTCTAAAATATTTTTCTACCTACCTTGCACCTGGGGCATCAATTTGATTATTTTTCTTCTTGATTTTAATGTGTCTGCTTTCTTCTATATCAAGCTATTTCCATTTTCATTCCATTATGTTTCCCTTGGTTTCTTTTTTATTTTTTAAAAAGTTTATTGCTATTCATATTTTGTTGATGATCTTTTACATTATTTGGGCTTAAAGCTGGAAGGAATTTGTTATAGATATCATGTTCTTCCCTCCTTTTCCCAATCTTAGTTCTCTGCCTCCCCTTTACTTAAATACATATCAGTGTGTTCAATAGTATCACAGTGCTTTTTCAAGGGAACTAACAGTTTAAACTGAGGGAGCCCATAAAAAACCTCAGGAAACCTTTAGTAACAACCTCTTGGCCTCCAAGATCCAATAGTAGTTACGAAAAGGGAAAGCTGTCTGAGTCAAACTCCACAATCCTTGTGTATATGCTCTTCGTGTAATAAAAACACGGTTGACTCATATGTTTTCAGTACCTGTTTCAAAAAAGTATAGTGGTTACTCTGTGGCTGTTATTACTGTTGAGATCAACACTTGGTGATTTACTCCTGATACAATCATCTTTATACTACAAAACGCCATGTTAATGTAAAAGCAGGATGATTCTCTTATTATTTATTACACTTTATTTTCTTCCTCTGATTTTACCTTGGCTAGGTTTGCTTATAAACTATGCCAGATTTTATTGTTTAGTTTATATTTGATATGAAAATTCATTTGCTTTCTTTGTGTCCTTCTTTGTTGTATTTATATTTTGTAAATGATAACCAATTTTGTTTTGATTTGAAATTGTGTACATTTTTAAAATCAATGAGACCTAGTACCTTTTTCCTTAAGGGATCAATCTTAAAGGAAATATTTACTTTGATGAGAATAACACTAGAAAACAATAGTTTTGCTAAAAAAGTGAGTATTGTGTCTTGGTGTTTTCCTATAATTATCTTATTTGACTTAAAAAAAGCATATCAACACCTCTAAATTTCTTTAAATTTTATTAAATCTATTGGGGAGATGATTAATAAAATTAAATGTTTTAAGTGTACAATTCTATATACCTCATCTGTATATTGCATTGTGTGTTCACCACCCCAAGTCAAGTCTCCTTCCTTTTTCTGTCTCCCCCAACCCCATTTCCCTCTGGTAACCACCATACTGTTGTCTGTCTCTGAGTTTTTCTTTGTTGGTTTGTCTTGTTGGTTGAAATACTGCCGTTTGTGACCACATGGATGAATCTTGAGATTATCATGTTAAGCGAAATAAGTCTGACAAAGAAAAGTCAAGAACTAAATGATTTCATTCACATGTGGAATATAAAATGAAAAGTGAATTTTTTTAACTTCAGAGATTGCTTAAATTTTTGATAAAATTTTGCGAAATTCAGAACGCCAAAGCTAATGGCACTGTATATGCTTCCTTGATGCTCCACTTGGGACATGAAAATGACCAGTGAGACTTTTAATCCCAGATTCATGAACTCATGAAACGGCTATGACACAGAGGAAAAAGAGATTAAGTTACACTTCATTGAATCATTGCTTCCAGTTGCTTTAACTCTGCATATTACTCGCCTGGTTAATTCCTGGGGTGGGGGTGAGGGACAGATCACTAATAATTACAAAAGTACATCCAGAGAGGCGGAGTAGCTGACATCTTCACCTTTTCTAAGTGGCATTTGACTGATGTTCATTATCAGTGGGTGACACTCAACACTGATGACCCATCCTTAGGCCAGATGCATCTGTTTATTGAGCACAGAATCTGATATTACCTCTCCTAATGAAAAATGAATTCAAAGAGCAAGATGATACTGTTTCAACATGACCAGGGAAAAGATGCAACCTATAAACTGTCTACAGACTAAGAATAAGTGAAATGTTATGACAGGGGAAAATATGTGTTGGTAACCTAGCTTGACTCATGTTTCAAGAACAAAATTGAAACCATGCTTCTGGAGGGTACGGACAGTGACAACTACAAAGGTGCTCTGAAATGCTAGTATGTCAGAATGTTATGCACACCCTCTTCTCAATCACTATCATGGGTAGGACAACTGTATCTCAGGAGGAAAAAGCAACTTTGCTCTGAAGTTCTGGGTTGGAGGGCTGAAAAGGGAAAGGGGTGAAGAAGAAGGCAAAATATTAAAATAAATAGAATATATTTTTAAACCAACATTAATGTTATATTAAAACATTACACATGAAAGAGAGCTGAAGTCCAATAATTGCACAATGAAGTATGTATCAGAAAGGTCTTGTTACTGGCCCATGAGGAGGAGTATATGTGGCTAAATTAGTTCTAATCTTTACACTGTCTGGTAATACTTTATGTGCTTTAGAAGGAAGTAGGTTATTTGGAATCACATTCATTGTAGGTGATTTTTTTAATCTTAATGTCCAAGTTAAATGAATTCTAGAGAATTAAATATACAAGCAAAAATCAGGGTAATAATGTGTCATCTAGATTTCTCTTTCATTCTTGAGTTTTTAATTTCCTTTTAATTTTTTGCTTTTCACTAAAGCTAAAGGATAACAAAATATTCTCTTTTCAGGCAAAAGTTTCAGAAACCTGTGTGCAATGATAATTTTCTATGATGTATTTTTACATTAACAAGACTTGGATAAGAATGTAAGTACTTTCATTTCCCCCTCAATTTTATTGAGAAATAATAAATACATATTATATGTAAGTTTAAGGCATACAGTATGATGATATGATTTATAGGTATTGTGAAATGATTACAATAGATTCAGTTAACATCCATCTTCTCATATAAATACAATATAAAAAAAGAAAAATGAAATATAATATCCTCCTTGTGATGAGAGCTTTTAGGATTTACTCTCTTAATAACTTTCCTATGTGTCATAGAGCATCATGTTGTACATTATCCCTAGTACATATTTATCTTATAAATGCAAGTTTGTACCTTTGACCACATTCCTCCAATTCCATCTCCCCCTGCCCTCTACCTCCTTGGCTATGAGTTTGGTGTTTTGTCTTTTTAAGATTCCATACAAGTAAGATCATACAGAATTTGTCTTTCTCTGTCTAACTTACTTTACTTAGCATAATGCCTTCAAGTTCTGTCCACATTGATGCAAATGGTAGAATTTCCTCATTTTTTAATGATTGAATAATATTCCATTTTGTGTGTGTGTGTGTGTGTGTGTGTGTGTATAAATCATAACTTCTTTATCCATTTATTCATCAAGATAATGAGTGAATCTTTAATGGACTCAGGAATACAGCTCATCATCCATGAATTTAGACTTTTATATTGAGTGAGTGTTTTCAAATTCTTCTCTGACCCTGGGCTGTGGAGGTTCTTTTTCAGTCGTAGGAGCCAGGTAAACACAGTATCTCTTATTTACCCTGAACCAGCAGTGCTCCAGGAGAGTGCTGCCAAATGCGATTTGAGGACACCGTGAGGACAAGGCCTTTCTGTGCTGCACGTTCTGTGGTCCTGCTGCTGGAACGTGCTTTTATGATTCTTACGTTTGATCTGACACCAGGTGCAGAGTGAATGCATTGTTGAATGAATGAATGAATGAATGAATGATTAAACACTCCACTCCCTTTGTAAAACTTTCTGCTCTGTTTCATTACTCCTGGTTTTCCATCTAACTCTCTGGCTGCTCCTTCTCAGTGTTCTCTGTCCATGTGTGTGCAGTGTGTGTGTGCATGCACGTGTGTGTGTGCATGCACGTGTGTGTGTGTGCATGCACGTGTGTGTGTGTCCATGCACCCAGATACTCCTGTGTTTCCTGCTTGTTCACTTACCCATTAGGTATTTTTGTTCTTTAAACTTCAGTTTGCTTCTCTTAGGTGTATACTCCCTACGTAGGTAGCTTACTCAGAAGAAGCTTAGTGGCATGGTTTCACATATCAGGTAGTGTCATGACACCTGAATACATATTATATCTGCAGGCCTTTTTTAGGGCTCTAGAACCACACAATGCTTTAGAAGTCAGTATCTTCACTTAAAGTTTCACGGGTAAATCACACCACTCATGATTCAATGAACGTCCTCATTTTCCAAATTAGTTTTTCCTTTTATATTCTCTTTTACCTACTCCCTGGATCCCAAATGGTTATCTTAGCATCCTGGATTATTTCTCTTGTCACTCAATTAGCTGCCGAGTCCTGATATGCAGTTCTTAATGTTTTCATATTTATCCGCTCTTTGTCACTATGCTGGTTCCTCGATTAACGACTTCCCACTCCCAGTGCTACCCTTGCATCCTAACTATTTCCTGATTCCATTCTCACCCTCCTCCATCTTCCATAATGCTCTCAGAAGCATCTTTTGAAAATCAAATCTAATCATGTCACTACTCAAATTTCTTTATTATATTTCTCTAGGATATCAATGTAGAACTTAAATCTTGAGTTTAGTCTGTAAGGCTTTCCACAAACTGGCCTATCTCCACCTTTCTACATGCATCTCCACCACTTTGCCATAGGCTTCTGTAATATATAACTAAGTACCTGTAATCTATACCGAACTAATCAAGTTCTGTTTATTTTATGCTTCCACAGCTTCATTCTTCGTGCTATTTCTGCCTGAAATACCTGCCTGAATCCCTTGTCTTCCCTCTGCCTACTTCTCTACTGTTTTATATCCTCAAACTCTAGTGCCACCCCACTAGAACACATTTTCTCTTTAACTCTACTTTGATCTGTATAATTGATAGGCTCCCCTTTTATTCTCATTGTGTTCTAAAAGCCTAACACATCACATCATATGATCATTTCTCCCATATTTAGCTCTTTGAAGACAAATAACTCCCTAGTCAACTCTGTATGCCCAGAATACATCACAGTGTCTGATACATAGTAGATACTCAATGTTTGCTGAGTGGATAAATGCACAAATTCACATCTGGGATTTAATTATGGTTTGGATATGAAGAAAACATGATTCTGATAATGGACAGTTTGGCTCTGACCTATTGTAATTTTTAACACATCATTCCAGATATTTGGATTTCAGTGATAAGATTAAAAGCATGCTATTGATATAGTCATGATAGTAAAGCAGGTTATGACTTTGGATTCAGTGTATCAAGTGTAGTGATTGTTTTCATTAGTCTTTGGGTTTTAAGTTCATGTGAAACTTGGACTAAACTGAGCTGCTTGAGTTTCATTATGAAACTAAAGCTTGTATCTCCTCATATTAAAACCTCAGTTTAAAACTCAGCAGTTTTAGGGGATCATTTCATAAAAATGTCAATTCTTGCAGTTTTAGAGTTGAGTGACAGCCAAAAGTTTTAGCAAAACATCTGAGCAAAATTACTCACCATTATTTCACAAATGGTGAATAAAGCATAGCAAAACTAAAAAGGAGAGATCTCACTTACATTACTTTAGCTATAAATTAAATGTCTTTTAGACACAAATTCTAATCTCAGGAAAATGTCTTATGACCTTAAAATATTCACAAGGTCATCTAAAATTTTTGACCCACCTCTCACATCTTATTTCTCATTCCCTTCAACTTTTCAGAGAAACTTTAACACTGACCCTGTGTTTCCAGAATATTTTCATCTACTTGTGGTTTTGTTCCTTAAAAGAAAAGTGGCTTAAAATAACTTACTGTGAGGAAAACAGGAAAATTGCTTAGCCTCCTCGTGTCTTAGTTCTCCTGCCTTGGTACTATAATGAGAGAGCTTCTACTCTGTTTAAGATGCAATTCTATGCAATTTTTCAAGCTACGAAGTGTATTAATTACTCAACAGAAAGCAGGAATACAAAAGACAATTTATCATTGGTCTAAACTCTTAATATCCAGAGCATTTCACTTGCCAAATTTCATTGCAAAATTTTTATGATTCATAACATTTGATCTCCCATTAAAAATAGGCCTTATAGTCTTAATTTCATTTAGAAGATCTGTGTTACCATGACTTACAATTTACATGAAAAGACTTCAAATTAATTTTATCTTCTGACAGATTTAGACTTGTTCTAATACTTTCTTTTGGATTGCTCACTACCTTCTCTGTGTCCCATAGCAAGTGTATAATTTAATATAACATCAATCTCCTTAAGGGGCATGTTTTACAGTGTTTCTCTAGTGTTACTTAGTCTCACTTATTAACTTTCGTTGGCACCTGAAGCAGTGTTGATCAGTACAACAGAGTAGAAAAGAAGCAATATGAATTGCTCAAGGAAGCACAGGGTATGTTATATTACTTTTAAAAATCTCTATCTGCATTCTTTGTAATTTTTTATTAAAAATACATACATGATTATTTCCCTATGAAGAACATATATGGGTATCTGAGTTAGATGTCATATAATTTCTGTGGAATCACCTCTTTTAACTGAGATATGGACACCATATCAATAATTTGAAATGATAAAATATAATATGAAGGAGAACTGGCTCCCAGCATGACAGTGTGAGATGCTCTGTAGACGTGATTCCCATTGAAAAAGGTGAAAATCAATATTTTTAAAAACAACCATTTAAGGCTTCTAGAAATGGTCTTCAGGGCATACAAATGAAGAAATATCTACTCAAGAAAAGCTATACAGGAAATGTCAGAAAAGCAAGAGTCTACCGAATTTCAACCACAACCACCCACTTTGTCCTCTCTCCCGGCTGCCTAAAACACAGAGCTCCTTCTCCCTTCAGTTCTTGGTGGGAGGGGCCCCCTAATCTTGCCACCAACTGCCTGTTCCTGAGCTAAGTTCTAGACAAGTGCTGTTGACAGGTGAGGGAAACCCCTTCCTCTTTCCATTCACTACTCATTAAATGGAGACTCCATCTTGGGCAGGGAGCTACTGAGACTACTTGGACCATGATTGCCTTCACACTGGCTTGTGAAACGGGTTCCATCCCAGAACAGGCAAGCCAAGAAGATCTTAGATGCTGCCCCTCCCTGTCCCCAAGCACTCAGCTCTGGGAGTTGCAATGAAAAAATATAGATTTGCAAACCATATATCTGAGAAGAGGTTAATATACAAAATATGTTAAGTACTCATACAACTCAATAGCAAAAAAATCATTCACCCCTCTAACAATAGTCAAAGAATATGAGTAGGCATTTCCACCAAGAAATGACAATTCTTAATGAACTCATCCAAAAAATAGTAAAGACCATTTCCCAACTTACTTTATGATGCCAGCATTGCCCTGATAGCTAAACCAAAGTCATCACAAGTAAAGAAAACAGCAATTAATATCTCTTGTGAAAATGGATACCAAAATCCTCAATCAAATACTATGCAACTGAATTCAACAACATACAGAAAAAGAATTATACACCACAATCAAGTGGGATTTTTCTCAGGTAAGCAAGGTTTGTTTAACATCTGAAAATTAATGTAATATAACATAGCAACAGATAAAAAAATTAAATTATATGGTTATTTTAATAGATAAAGAAAGAACATTCAACAAAATTCAACCCTTTTCATTATAAAAACACTAAACAAACTAGGAATAGAAGAAAACTTTCTCAACCTGATAAAGAACATCTATGAAAAAACTCACAGCTGATATCATAATGAATGCTGAAACACTGGATAATTTCCCCCTAAAATCATGAACAAAACAAGGATGATAGCTTTCATTTTAACAATGCACTGGACATTTTAGTCAGGGAAATTAGAAAAAAGAAATAAAAGAAAAGGAATGAAATGAAAGCTATCCAGATTGGAAAGAAAGAAGTAAGCTATGTATATCTGTATTCACAGATTGCATAGCTCATAAAAAAATCCTAAAGAATCCTCTAAAAACTATGAAAACTAAACTAAAAAAGATTAAAAATGAAGGAAACTTTTTTTAAACTATGAGAACTAATAAAAAAGTTTAGTGAGGTTGCAGGACATGGTATTAATATATAAAACTTAATTGTATTTGTCTACACTCTCACAATGAAAATCCTGAAATTAAAATAGACATACAGATCAATAAAATAAATTGAGAATCTAGAAATAAAACTAGGTGTCTCTGGTCAGTTGATTTTTGACAAGGGTGCCAAGACCATTCACTAGAGAAAATAGTATTTTCAACAAATGGTTACGGCACAACTGAATAGCCATATGCAAAATAAATAAGTTGGACATCATATAGAAATTAACTTAAAATGAATTAACGAAGACCTAATTATAGTATGAAAACTATAAAACTCTTAGAACAAAACCTAAGAGTAAGTAATCATGACTTGGATATGGCAAAGGATTGATACTTAGATATTACAGAAAATGCATAAGCAAGAAAAGAAAAAAATAAATAATTTAGACATTATCAAAATTTAAACATTTTGTGCTTCAGAGATCATCAAGAAAATGAATATACAACTAGCAGAATGAGATAAATTATTTGTAAATCATATATTTGTTAAAGGACTTGTATTTTGGGTATATAAAGAACTCTTACAACTCAATAATAAAGAGGCAAATAACCTAATTTAAAAACAGGGAAAGCTATTGACTTTGAGTAACAATGATGTATCAGTATAAGTTCATTGACTGTAATAAATGACCTACTCTGGTGCTAGATGTTAATAGTGAGGGAAGGGTGTGCATATGTGGGGGGTAGGGTGTATTGGGGAAATCTCTGTAAATTTCTCTCAGTTTTGCTGTGAACCTAAAATTCCTCTAAAAATAAGGCCATTAAAATTTTTGAAAAATCTGAATCTACATTTCTCTAAAGAAGATAAACAAATATATGACAAGATGTACCACATCATTAAGTTTCAAAGAAGGGCAACTTCTGTGTTATGTACATATATTTTTACCACAGACACAAAATTATAAGAAAATTAAAAAGCTCTCAGCTGTGGGCAACTGAAACTCTACATTTTGTCTTAAAAATATGTTCCACATAAGACAATTATATTGAAACATGTCTGAAAAAGTGTCACATTAATACACTGGACAGTGACGGTGATAATTACTTTTTATTATTTAATAAAGGGTGTTCTCCATGTATCTAGAATATAGGGAACCACAGAGCAAATATTGCTGGTGTTTATCAAGCAGTGTTCAAGGAAAGGTTCCATTTGGAGGAGATGCATTGTGAAATTTACTGTTTGATAAAGCAGAAAGAGCTGATCAATCTTTTCTGGAGCCAATAATTAATAACCATGGTTACAAAGTAACTTTGGGCTTTACATTTTTAATGTCCCAATAATTTGAAGGAGTAGTTGGGTTGGTCAACATCAGTAGTCTGGCAGTGTGTATGTTCTGATAAATGAATGAGTTAATATCTTAGTTTATCTATTAGTTACCTATGACTTCCTTCCCTGAAAATATAATGCATAACCACAGAACATATGTTTGCACTATGTAACCCTGGATTTTGTGACTCCTACAGTATACTGTCACAAGAGGTACTAGCCTCTTTCTTTGCCGTAATGCTTTAGGTGCAAGAAGAATCAAGAGGACACAGCCTCAGGCTGAATTTCTTTGGTTAAGTGACATCACATTGTTTTTAGAAATATGTTTTTTTTAATGTATATAAGCACATGACAATATTAACTATTTTTTGAGTATTAAATATGTGCCAGATACCTACAGAAATGAGGTTAATTACTCCATTATTGTCATAGAATCATCATGAATGTGCTCTGGAGTAAATGCTACTATTAGGACTGACAATGATAACACTATACCACCTCTATTCTAATGATGATGTGTAGGATATTAGGCAGAGAAGATTAGACTCAATGGCACATAGCTTGGAAGTAGGAAGCCAGAGATGTGACCCCTGGTTAAGACTACTCTAAAGACCTAGAATAAGACCAAAGTCCAAGTTCATAACTACTAGGAAGTGTAGTTGAGTCTACATGCATATATTTAGTTCTTATATTCAAATCTATTTGCTTGGCAAAAATATATAATTGCAAGTATACTTACCTACCTGCCTATATAGATATAAAGAGTGGCCAAGAAATTTGCAGAATTAAAGGGAAGAAGGGTAAAAAAAATCTATTTGTTATTTTTTCTTTTCAATATATTCATTCTTAACCCTAATACACTTTTCAGATCTTTCAATAAGTTTATTTGTACCCTTAAAAATGCTTTGTTTCTGCCCTCAAATTGCAGCTTTAACCTCTTTATTGTGTATAAATTTCTAATTTCAAAGCTGTATTTTTATATTTGGGAACAAATTACAATCAGATGGAGCCATGTCTAACTGCAGGGAGGGTGGTCTAACATTTGAAAGTCACAGTCATGAAGAGCAGCCAACACAACACTGCTCTTGTGCACGGATGTATTATCATGCAAAAGCAACACCTCTTTGGTCCATTTTCTTCTTCTTTTCTCCTTCACAGATTCTTTTAACTGCTTCAGCAGACTGGAATAGTACAGTTAGTGTTACACCCTTATCCTCGTACTCTATCAGTGGGGCACCTCCATATCCCAGAAGACAGTAGCCATGATTTTCCAGCCAATTGCGACACCTTGGCGGGTGGTGTGCCCTTTTCCTGCCACTGCATGGACTCCTGCTTTGACTCAGGCTCATTATGATGAACCCAAGTTTCATCTCCAGTGACAATCTGGTTTAAAACTTTATCTTCGTTGTCTCTACATAGATCCAAAAACTATTGCGAACACTTGCTGTGCTGTGTTTGTTTTAAGCAACGTGAGCATCCTTGGTACCCATTTGCACAGACTTTTGATATCTTTAGGTGCTGATGGAGGATATTCAAATGGTTTTAAGTGATACTCCAATCATTTCTGTAAGCTGCTTTTTATTCAGTCTGGCATCTTCAACTACAAGTTTTCAACTTTTTTGGCAATATCTGAGGAGGTGGCCTCAACAGGACTTGCCAGACGGAAGTCGTCTTCAATCAACTCTGCCTTGCTTGAAAAAGCTGTGCCAGATGTAAACCATGGATTTCCTAGGGCAACAGTCCCTGCAAACTGCTAACATCTCTTCCAAAATGGTTTGAGGTGATTTCCCTGTTTTGAGAGGAACTTAATAATGGTGCAAATTCAATTTTACTCATACTTGGGGTTTTCTTTATATTCGGCGTGCTTCTTTAGCAATAATTTGAAAGAACACAGGTGAAAATAAGCTGAAATTTGGCACATACACTAAGTTACACAATCAAACTGTGCACTAGCACTCCCAGCTCTCCAATAACCCCCTGTTCTGTGAATTTCTTGACCACCACTCATACAAAAACATAAAAAAATTAAAATAAAAATTATTCTGTCATCCATTGTGTGTAGTGACAATAGAGTGTGCTGACTATGGTTTCCTTAGTAATTTTATGTGGCCATGGGCTTCCCATGATATGAACAGCCATCCTGTGATGATTGTAAATCATGTTTAAAAATAAGTATTTATCTTACACATCACACTGGAGAGATTACTTCTTCAACTTACTCATATAAAAAATAATCAAGGTTATTTGACTATGTAAGACTTTCACTTTATGCACTCCCTATTTCTGAGATGTATGCATTTGTATGCATACAAATATATTTGCAATGTAGAAATATACAAGTACAATGATGTAAATTACATTGCTCTGTGTGTAGAGATAGTTCATATCTATTATGGCCATCATCTTCTGTAGGAAAGAGCAATTAGCAAAATCACAATTTTAATTATTTAGTATCTATTGTAAAAGATAATTATGAGCTCAAGTAAGACATTACATATTGACTACAGATGATAATGGGTGAATATTGATATAGTCTGAATCTCTACTCTGAATGCCAGAAAGAGAAATTTAAACACTATCAGGTATTGACAAGCTCTAATGAATATAATGAAGGCAGATTATTTTAATTGAAGTGGAGAAAACTTACATCAACAAAACAAAAAAATTCATCTTATTTGTGTACAGAACTGATGTTTAATCTTTAGCTATAGCCCATTTCATATTATAATTTTGAAATTTATACCTATACTTGTTAAAATAAATTATTTATATTAAAATTAATTATAGTTTAATAATAAAGACTTGAATTTTTATGCTATCATATTTACAGTAGTCCTAATAACAATCAAGGATTTACAGTTATTGACTCTCACTATATTTAAGTAAATAGTTATCTAAAAATTTAAAAATTGAACATTTTAGTGAGATGTAGTAGGCAAGAGACAAAAAGTCTCATAAGAAAAAGTGCAATATTAGATCACAAGAGGGACAGAAATAATACTTAGTGAATTCTTACTCTGTACTAGAAACAAACATTGTCCTATTTTATTTTTGACAATTGTCTTACCTGGGCATTATTTACCAAGTGCAAAGCCTGATCCACAGAAAAATTTAGGACCCTTTTTATGATCACATAACCAGTTAAGGACGGAGTCAAGATTTGAATTCAAGTCTATCTGGCCCCAAAGCCTATATTTTATCTGCTACAACCCAATCTTTCTGAGCTGAATTCTTTGTTTAATATCTTAAATTCACATCATCATCATTAGGAGTAATTTTTTTTCTAAAGAAAGCATTTTAAGAAGAAAAATATTAGATGGACAGTCTGAAGTTTTAAAATATCATTCTGAGCAAACCTAATGATAAACATGTTTTAAAATCCAGCAAATATTATTTATATGCTGAGATAATGCTGCTGCGGAGGCTGCTGATAATGATGGTGATGAAAATTTTATAAATGGGTGAAAGACATACTAACATAGGATATAGAAGTATTAAAAATCAAATGATGAAAAAGTACATATGAGGCAAATAGTAGCCAAAAGAATGCTAATATAGATACATTGGGAGAGGAGGGGGGGAAGCTAAATATAAGGTGATGGAAAGAGAAGTCACATTAGGTGGTGAACTTATTATACATCAAGTTGACAATGCACTGTAAAATTGTATGCCTGGAACCTATGTAATCCTTGCTAACAGATGTCACCCCAATAAGTCTAATAATAAAAATGAATTAAAAAAAAATAATATAGATACATTAATGTCAGACAAATAGTTTTTAAGACAAAAGACATTAGGGACAGAGACAGTGACTGTATAATTATACATAGTCCAACGCATTAAGATAATAGAATAATTCTAACTTATATGCAACTAATAAAGCAAACTCAAAATGTATAAAATAATATTCATATTATGAAATATAGGAAAAGGTCAAAAAAGTTGTTTCAGATAAAAAGAAAGATGCATGAAATTAATACAATGCATGACACTAGATTTGATTACCTTTGGAGAAAAAAACCAAATATTGTTATAAAGAACATCATTGAACAATGACTACATTTTAATATGAATTTTATATTCCTTATTTTTTAATTATATTTTATTACTGTAGTGATATAAATTTTTTTTTTTTTGGTTTTAAGAAATACATGCTGAAATATTTAGGAGTACAGGTGCATGATGTCTATAATTAATTTTTGAACAGTGTCCAAATCCACACATCCAGTACTGTGAATGTTTGGAAATGGGATCTTTGTAGATGTAATTAAGTTAAGGATCTTGAGATGAGACCATTCCAGATTTAGGATGGACCCTAAATGACTGGAATTCTTATCAGAGAAGGAGAGGGAGACGAGACACAAATAGGAGATCCAAGGGAAGATGGAGACAGTTTTTTTTTCCTGTTTTTCATTTAGCATGTTTCCCTGTGATTCACCCACAGTGTGTGTATAGAAATGGTTTGTTTCTATTTATTACTGAGTTGTATACTTTATGAAGAGGATGAAAAAATAAACTACAGACTGGTAGAAATATTTTACAATCACATTTACAGCAAAGGACTTGAATAAAGATTATAAAAAATTCTCAAAACACCAGAGAAAAAACATCCAAACAAACAGTGGAACTAAAAAAAGGCAAGGTACATAAACATATATACATATATAAATGGCAAACAAACACATGAATAAATGTTTAACATCATTAACCAATAGGGAAATGGAAAGTAAAACCACAATGAAATATCACTACACACCATTGGAATCACTTATGCTTTGCAAGTATAACCAGCATGGATGAACTGCTCCCAGTTTTACTGCTTTAATCTTGGTATGCTATTACTGCCACCTATAAGTAATTACTATATAGTATTTATTTCTATTTTTATACCCTCAAAATAAGGCATTATGATTATTATTTTATATATTAAATATATTTTTCTATCTGGCCAATTGTTTAGCAATTATTTTTTTTATCATTTTTTTCTCACATCTCCTATTTGAGTTTTCTTTCTTTCTTCAAGTATGTAGTTTAGAATTTTCATTAGTGAGAGTTTGTTGGTATCAAACTCATTTTTAAAAATGTCTTTATTTCGCTATCAATCTCAAATGAGAATTTAGCTAGGTATAAAATTTTATTTTGACAGCTTTATTCTTAACCTTTTAAAGCTATTATTTTACTGACTTCTATTTTTTACTGTTTCTCCTAAAGGGCTTACACGCAGTGTAAAGGCCATTTGTAAACTGTACATTGTCTTTTATTTAGGGCTATTTTTAAGAACTTCTTTTTATTTTGGTGTTCTATAGTGTTATTATGATCTTTCTAGATGAATGTTGTTTTTTTGGCCCCTATGCTTGGAATTATTTTGAGATTTGTGAACCTAATGATACCTGTTCTTAATTCAAACAATTTTTTCTATTATCATTATTCAGCTTTTCTAAAATTCCAATTGTTTGTGTGTTATATATTCTTATTCTGTTCTCCAAGATAGAAACTTTTTCCCATGCTTATTTCTTTGTCACTTTGAGCTACCTATAGTCTGGTAAAGATTTTAGTTTTGTTTTTCAGTTCACTAATTCTTTTTTCAGGTAATTCTAATTCTAATATAACATCTAATCAAACTATTGAGAATTTAATTTCAAACAGTTTTTTTTAGGTGTTCTAAATTTCTTTTTTGAAAATAGTATCTTGTTTTTATCTAGTGTTTTATATGCTAGTTTTTATTCCCTTAAACATATAAAACATACTTATTTGGTATCATGTGTATTTTCATATTCTGAAGTTTTGGGTGCCAGTTTTTTTCTCTTGTTTAAAAATGACTCACTTTTATATGTAGTGGCTTTTTTTCTAAAGGACTTTTACTCTTTTGGTTATACACTTGTACTAATTATATATACAGTATCTGTTATATGAGACCTGGGTCCAGAAAAGATTTGTATTTACCTTTTAATGGATCTCAGGTAGACTTAAAAGTTTAGGATAATTTCTAAGTTTTAGGTAATTAACCCAAACAAGTGAAGTATAATTAAACCCCAACCCCACAGAGGAAAAATCCAGGGCTGTGAATTATCAAGGGTGATTATTTCCAATTCACACTTCAGGTCCAGAAAGACATGATTCCTATTTTGAGCATCCTCAATGTTTTCCTCAGCCCATCAGTGCCTTAATTAATATGACAGACACACAATCACATACAGATACCCACACATAAATATAACACATGGTTATGTACTAAGGAATGTACAACCTGTTTGAGGGGCAAGACTAATCATCATTAAAAATTAAGTATTCATAGCTAAATGCTGTATCTTTTGTAGCATAAATAATTTGTATGACATTCATAGTCATATTGACTGAGTGAAAAGAAAGTTCAGTAAATACACAAGCATTTAAAGAATACTTTATAGAATTTTGAATTAATATCTATGCTAGTTCGCTCAGGCTGCAACACTTACTACATCTCATTTTCCTGAGGGGCTCTTCCTTTGCAGTATTTCTTTTGCCTGTCTCTTAAATATCAGTTATCGTCAGGAGTTTGTTGTTCCTAGTCACAGTCTACAATACTTGTTCTCCTTCAGCACTGTTATTAAAGGTCACGTGGCTTCATTTTTATCTCAGTTTTGAGGATTGCCTAGCATCATCAGGACTTCAGAGGTAGAATTTGTTACATTATAATTACTGTTTGGGGGCTTGAAGAATCACAGATGTTAATGTCTCATAGATTATTGAAAATATCTATTAAAAGTTAGAAAAAAGTCATTAGAGCAGAGTCATAGATCAGGAAGTTTTATGAGAGAAAATTTAAAGATAAAATACAGAAAGTTCTTAAGTCTTAGAAATAAAAGAAAGAGGTTGAAAATGGCCAAATTAGGAAAGGCTTAGCATTGGGCTGGTTGAAGTAGGTGAATATATATATATATATATAATGATGGGATAAACAGTGAGATTTGAACTTTAAGGAGTTTTTGATGACCTTTGATATTTGTGAAGTGACGAGAGAAAAGTTTAATCTTCAGAGGAGCAGTGGTGAATGAGTGATTCACAGAGAAAGCATAGGGACCACCCTTTTTAGATGTTTGATAGTGAAGTAAAGTAAGAGCAACACTGGTGTTCATTTTTTCATTGCCACTATTCACTGCTGCTATCATTGTGCTGATTACAGTGCCTGGTAAAAATAAGTATTCAATAAATATTGGCTCAATAAACAAATGACTGAATGATTCTGATTATAGAATAAGGTGAATGATAGGGAGATGGCTTATGGTGAGAGGAGAATAGTGTGACTAGAAGTATTCACACTCTCCATTTAAAACTTCAAAACTCAAGTTTTAGTGGTCCACATAATGTATTTTACTTGTTGACTCAAGAAATCCTGTAAGAAGACAAATGGCAAATATTTTCAATCTTATATTGAAGAAGTGAGCCATTTATTATAAAACACCATGTCTTGTTAAAGGTCCTAAAATCAATAATTAATAGTACTTGGAAATCTACCTGTAGAAGGAGAATGTATCATATCCTACACCAGCAGTGTCCAACCTTTTGACTTCCCTGAGCCATACTGGGGGAAGAATTGTCTTGGGCCACACATAAAATATACTAACACTAATGATAGCTGATGAACTAAATAAAAGGTTGCAAAAAAATCTCATAATGTTTTAAGAATTTGTGTTGGGCCACATTCAAAGTTGTACTGTTCTACACTAAAGTACCTCCTCTCACAGATTATAACAAATAAATTAAAAGTGTGTGTATGCATGTATGTGTGTATATATGAGGTATATTTAAAATGTTGGATTAGTTATGTTATGTATACTTAAAATTTATATTAGATTGTATACTCATTTCATTTAAAATATTTTTTTCACAGGAGTATTTGCTTTTTCTAAAACCCTTTTGCTATTTCATATATTCAAGGTCATGAACTTCTCATATCTGTAATCAATATCTGAAACACAGATTTTAAATAGAGAATGAGAAATCATATAATTTATACTTTTATTTTTTAAAATAAAGACTACCTACAAGGAAAGAAATGACACAAAACTACTTTTCCTCGATACCCACTCTAAACACAACTAATTACTCTTGGTATAATTTACTAGACAATTACAAAAGAACTCTGAAATGTGGAAACAGAAAAGTGGACTGGCTTGGCACCTTAGAATGTAAATAAATGTGTTGAGATACATTGTATTTATTTTTATCACTCATGTATGCTGGATTAAGGTGAGCCTTGGGCATAGACAGAACAAAGAGATAGGCATAGACAGAACCTGTAACCAATAGGTGTAGAAAGAACAAAGGAAAAAAAAGGACACAAGAATCAAATTATCTCTTTGGCTGTGATCAGAAGCAAAGGAGACCGGTAGGGACTTGGTGGGGAGACCCATACATACCAAGTGGCAGTAAATTCCCAATTTATTCACAACACTGACCAAAACAAAACACATGAGGACCCATTCAAATGCAACCTCACTTTAGCTGACAGCAGAAGATCTCATATAAAATGACCTCATAGAGCTAGAGAGGGCTGCTAGAACCTACACACAGCCTCAATAGGGTGACTGCCTGTTGCCTCAGAAGAATTATATAGGATCAAGTGTCAATGAACATAACTTTAAAAATGTCTGAGATAGACCAAAAAAACAAACAAACAAACAAACAAAAAAAACCTGACTTGTCATAGATAGAACCAGAAAAAGTACAACTTAATTGAGAAAAGGCAATCAACAAAAGCTAAGATTGTAATAAATCAGAATTGGAATTATGTGGCAAAGAATTTAGAGCAGCCATAATAAAAATCATCATCAAATAACTAGGAACTAAAACCATAAAATCTTAGCAAAGGAATAGAAATTATAAATATAAGAACCAGCTATAAATTATAGAATTGAAAAATATAATAACTTAAATAATAGACTGGGTAGAAGGTTCAGCAATAGAGTTGAGATGACAGAAAATAAAATCACTGAACTTGAGGAGAGATCATTAGAATTTACTTAATCTGAACAACAGAGGGAAAACAGACTGAAAGAAAACATGAATAGAGACTCAAGGATCTATGAGAAGAGAACAAAATACCTACATTTATAATGTCATAATGAAACTTCTGAAACTAAGGATGAAGAAAAAAAAATTAAAACAACCAGGGAGAAATGACGCATTACTTCAGGGCAAACTTCAGTTTGAATGAACGTGGATTTCTCATTTGAAACCATGGAGTAAAGAAGGAAGTGTCACATTTTTCAGCTGAAAACAAAAGACTATCAATGTGAATTTTAAATTTAATGAAACTATCTTTCAGCAAAGAGTAGGAAACACATGCTCTTTGCTTATTGCAGCACTGTTCACAGTGGCCAAGACATGGAAACAACCGAAGTGTCCTTCAATATATGATTGGATAAAGGAGATGTGGTACATATACACAATGGAATACCACTAATCCATAAGAAAAGATGAAATACTGCCATTTACAACAACGTGGATGGATCTTGAGATTATCATGCTAAGCAAAATAAGTCAGACAGAAAAAAACCAAGAACCGTATGATTTCACTTGTATGTGGGATATAAAACTAAAAGCAACAAACAAGGCAAAGAGACAAGCAAAAATGAATAGACACTGACAACAGTTTAGTGGTTATCAGAGGATGAGGGTGAGGGAGATGGTAGAAGAGGGTAAATGGGGTCAAATATATGGTGATGAAAGGAGAACTAACTTTGGGTGGTGAACATATAGCTGATGCATTATAGAATTGTACACTTAAAACCTATTAATAAATAATTTTACTAACCAATATCACCCCAAAAAATTTAATTGAAAAAAGATAGAAAATAGCAATGTTTTTCAAATGAAGAAATTATGGTAATTGTTTAAAATGAATAAAAGGAACTCTCTGAACAGAAGGAAGATGATAGCATAAGTAGAAATAGAACTTCAAAAAGGAAAGGAGAAAAATGGAATAGGTAAAAATAGGGGCAAATATGATTATTTCAAGATTACACTCTCCCCAAGAGTTTCTTAAATCATGTCTGGTAACCAAAGGAAAATTATAATAATATCTGGCCTCAACGTATGTAGAAGAAATATTAGAGACAGTTATATTTTAAAAATTGGGAGGATCAAAGGACCTCAAAAGTAGTAAGGTTTCAATACTTCATTTGAAGTGGTAAAACATGGATAATCAGGTATCAGTGGGATGTGGTAAGTTGCACATGTACATTTTAATATCTAGAGCAGCCAGTACATAAACTATACAAAATAGTACACTTTAAAACACTATAAATAAAACAAGATGGAATTTTCAAAATATTCAAGTAATCCCTAGGAAGGTAAGAAAACATAAATAAAGACATGAGAAACAGAGAACAAGAGCAGGAAACAAATAATAATATAACATAGCTAAGTACTAGCAAACCAATAATTAATTTAAATGTATTTGGTCTTAACTTACTAAAGATTAGAAGGCAGCAATTGGCAGAGTGGATTGAAAAATATTAATTAACACTGTGTTGCCTATAAGAAACTCACTTCAAACACAATGGACAGGGTAGGTAGAAAGTAAAAGAATAGAAAAAATATAGTAACTACAAATATAGCTACAGTAATATCAGATAGAGTAGACTTCAGGGCAAAGAATATTACCATGGACAGAAAAGACCTTTTTGTAATAGTAGGAGGTTCAATTTACAAGAAGATACAGCAATCCTAAATGTGCATGCCCCACAAACGGAGCATCAAAACACATAAAACAAAGACTAATAGAGTCCTCAAAAGAAGTAGACATGTCAACCATAGCTGGGGTTTTTGACACCCAATTATCAACAGTCTTCAGAACTATAAGACATAGATAAACTGAGTTAAAACATCAACAAACAGAATCTAATTACTATTTGTAGAACATTCTTCCCAATTACAGCAAAATAAACATTTTTTTTTCAAGTACCAAGGAAGCATGCACCAAGATGGACTATATTCTGGGTCATAAGCAAAACTCCACAAATTTAAAATATTTAAAATCATGTATAGTTTGTTCTCTGACCATGACAGAATCAAAATAAAAATAAATAATTGAAACACATCCAGAAAATCTTCAAACGTATAAACATTAAATAATATTTCTGAAAAATCTATGGAAATTCCAAAGAGGGTAAAAAATATACAGAACTAAATGAAAATTAATATACAACATACCAAGAATTGTGGGATGATGCTAAATTAGTGAAATTAAAAATAAAAAAACCATAGAGAAAATCCTTAATATCAAAATCTGCTTCTTTGAAAAAAAATTAGCAAAATTCATAAGTCTCTAGTAATACTGAAAAGGGTAAAATGAGAGAAAGTACACATCAGTAATATCAAGAATGAAAAGAAGACATTAATACAAATCTTGCAACTATTTAAAGCTTAGTAAGGAAATGCTATGAATAATTTTATTGTCTTAAATTTAACAACTCAAAAGAAATCAACCAATTTCTTAAAATCACAAAGCTTAATTAAAATTAATAGATAACACTAATTGTTCAACCATAAAAATTAACTATGTAATAAAAAAATTTATCCCCCAAATCCAGTTTTAAACAGCTTCACTGGAGAATTCTACCAAACATTTGAAGAAGAATCAACATAAATTCTGTATACTCTCTTCAAGATAATAGAAGATGAGACACTTTCCAACTTATTTCATAAGGACAATATAATGTAGGTACTGACACCAAAGATTATAAAAAAAGAACAATTGCATATCAATATTCTCATGAATTAGATGTAAAAATCCAAAACAAAATATTACTGAACAGAATTTCACACAGTATGAAAATTTTGGACAATGATCAAGTAGGATATAGTTCATTTATGCAGATTGATTTGACATTTGAACACCAGTGTAATCTACTACCACAGCAGGCTAAAGAAGAAAAATGACATGATTGCATTACTTGATGCAGGAAAATAATTTGACAATATCCAAAACCTGTGAACTCTCTGTAAGTTAGGAATTAGGGAAAACTACCTCAACTTGACAAAATGCATCTACACAGCTTATAGCTAACACCATACTTAATGGTGAAAAACTAAATGTTTTTACCCTAAGAATAAGAGCAAGGCAAGTGTGTTTACTCTCATTACTCTTATTTAACATAATACGAAAATTCTAGCCATTGCATGCAATAAGGCAAGACAAAGAAAAGTCATATAAGTTGGAAAAGAAGAAATAACACTACTATCCCCATTTACAGATGGTATGACTGTCTAAGAGACATTAATAAATCCCTAAAAATCAACAAAAAATTTTTCTTGAGCTAATAAATTAGTTTAGCAAGGTCATAGGATATAAGATCAACATACAAAAATCGATTATATTTCTATATTTTATCATTGAGAATGTGGACACTGCAATAAAAAATAAAATACTATTTACAATTGCATAAAAAATTAAATACTTAAGTGTAAATCCAATAAAACATGGACAGAACTTGTGTGCTGATTACTAAAAAATATTAATAAAGGAACTCAAAGAAAATTGGAGATACATACCATGTTCATAGATTAGAGGGCTCAGTATAGTAAAAATATCAATCTTTCCAAATTGATATACAGGCTTAACACAATTTCTGTCATAATCCGAGCAAGGTTTTTATAGAAATAAACACATTTTACAATTTATATAGAAAGGAATAAAATGGAAGTAGATAAAACAAGTTTTAAAAACAAAACAGGAAGAAATCACTGCCCTTAATATTGAGGTTTGCTATAGAGCCACAGTAATTAAGAGAATGTAGTAGTGAAGAGTAGTTGACACATGGATCAATCAAACAGGATAGATAACCCAGAAATGATTTTTAAGAAAGACACGAAGAAATTCAACAGAGAGATGGGTAGTCTTTTGAAGAAATGATGCTGAAGTCACTGGACATTTATAGCTCAAAAAAATTAAAGTGAACTTAAAGCTCATATTTTATACAAAAATTAACTCAAAATGGAACACTTAAATATGTAATTATAAATTAGATTTAGATATGAAATTATAAATTTTGTAGAAAAAATAGAAGAAAACTTCTGAGATTTAAAGCTAAATAAAATTTTCTTTGACATGATACTAAAGGCATAATCTATAAAAGGAAAAACTGATAAATTGGACCTCGTCAAGTGGAAAATTTTGCTCTGTGAAAGATTTTGTTAAAAGGTTGAAAGACAGGCTGCAGACTGAAGAAAATATTTGCAAATCACATAAATTTGGAGACTCTAGAAAGTGCTAAATTCAGTATCTTTTGCCACAGAGCATTTTTATAATGACAGTATTATCTTGTTAACAATCCTTTCGAGCAGGTTAGGATCTGTCGTATTTACCTACCTTTTAAAGGCAAAGAAATGTAGGTGCCATGTGGTTAAGGGACCTTTCCCCAGTTACATAGGTGGGTAATGAGATGACAGGAAAGCGAAGCAAAGCTCTAGATTGGGGCCCCTTCCTTAAGGCCACGCTAACTTCCCCAAGCATCAACGACCCATTGTGCCAAACTCCCATCAAATCCTCCCTAGAGCATATCTTAGTGAGTCACAGAACCCACATCTTGCTTTTTTTTTTTTTTAAGGTCAGCTCCTCAAAAATAACTAGGCAAATATGAGGTGCAATAAAAATACAATAAATGTTTAAATAAAAAAATTATTACAGTAAAAAACACATTGCTATTAATCCCACTCAAAATAGTCCCCCTCACTTTGAACACACTTAACCCATTATTCTTGCCACTTTCGGAAGCAGTTCTGGAAGTCCCCTTTGATGAATGTATTTAGTTGCACTATTGTGGCTGCCTTGATGTCCTGAATCAACTCAAAATATTTCCCTTCCGTGGTCATTTTGACTTTGAGGAAGAGCCAGAAGTCACCCAGTGCCAGAACCGGTGAATAAGGTGGAGGAAGACACACCGTAATGTTTTTATTTGACAGAAACTTATGTTAATGCGTTGCTCATGAGCCATGATTTGTAGCACATTTTAAAACACACCTTCTCTCAACTGTAGCTCACAACTGACCGACTGCATTGAACAAGTTGAAAATCATTGCACACTGTTACGAATATTTGATGCTCTGCCTCCTGTATCGAAGATCCCTGCCTTTTTGTTGGATGGTACTCAGCAGCAGCATTCACCGTCAGAGTATTTGTTGTTCGTACCTTGTGTGCTGGGACATGACTATAGAGAGTTTTATATTCCAGATAAGGAGGTTATATATAATTTGATTGGCAATATTATTGCCCGTAGTTGAACAAAGGCATACTTCAGCAAAATGTACTTGTTCTGAAACATCAAGAAATGATATTAACAGAATTTAATTATGGAACTACTACAATAATCCAACTGAGAATTATGCAGACTCTAACATGTGATTGCTCAGGATGGGAAGAAAGGGACAAATCTTCATTGGGCAACTATTATAGAAATTGGGCAATATAGTTATTTAAAACAGTGTTGACCATGTGGGCCCAATTTAATGGTGACTTTTGTAAACTATAAAATAAAAGCCAGGTTTAGCAATAAAACACAATAGCAAATGTCATTGTTGATACAATAGTGATTAAGCAATAGGAAAGTAATCCTCTTGTTTGATGGAACCTCTATCCATAAAAAGAAGGTACACAAAGAATTTTGTCCAGATCTGCCAGAATTCAAACCGACTGAAAATTTAATGGACTGATAAATATCCCACCAAGATTAAATTTCCCTTGTGTCAGTAAGACTTCTTTTTAAAACAATTATTCATATCCTGAAGACCAAACTGGTCCCTGTTGGACACTTATCCATTCCTAAAATAACCAGCAGCCCCCAATCAAATATATCCTGTCTCTGATGGACATTGGATAATAACATATATTATTAAACAGAACATGATATAATAAGAAGAACTGAGCTTGTGAAACTGTGAAAAATAGAATTTAGGAGATGGGGGAAATTGATTCAAACTAGTGCTGCTATTTAAATGGCCTCTGCTTTCACCTTAAAGACGATTCCCCACCCTGCAAGGATAAAAATGAGAGTTGCAATTAAAAAAATATATATATGAGAGGGGTTGGAGATGTGATGTTATGACTATATTACTGGTTCTCATACCTTGGTGTGTTTAAGAATTAATTGAGGGATTTGTTAAAATGCAGTAGGCTCATCCCAATCCTCACCCAAAGATCCTGATATGTTAAGTCTGGAATAGAACATAGAAATTTGTATTTTTACATTTTCCAGTCCCCACACACCTCATTTATTCTCATATACTGTAAAGGTCATCTGGGAAAACACTTCATAAAACACAGGATCAAAGCACACACATCAAGTTGCAGAAGGGAAAGAGTCTCAGAAAATTTAGGCAACTTGTCCAGCTTTATACGGGGAAATTAGCCTGATACACAGGCCCGGCAGAAGTAATGCCGGACGCCGGACCCTGTAAGTGAGTCTCGCATGAGATGGACAGAAATTTGAACATTCACCTAAAATGTCATCTAAAGTGTGCTTGAGTGTGATGTTGTAATGTTACAGAATTACATGCTTACGATTTTGTAATAAAAGATTTGTTATAGATTACCAGGTCGTATAGAAAAGGGGCATTATTTGTGCCGGCCTCTGTATATTGATTTAACCATCACGTATATTATCCTGTTTATCTCAGTCCTCACAAAACATGACAGTGGCCTGCCAATGTGGTAATATCTCCTTCTCTATGATTTCTTTGTTGAGCTATAAAGTCTTTGATACATGTATTGCTGATTGCTAGAATCTGATCTTGTCCATGCTGTAGATTGATATGGAGTCCATGTGGGCCCAAGAAAGGAACATAGGAAACAACATTAAACCCTTTGTTTTCCTATAAATACACCTCAGGGTTATTTTCCCTTCTCTCTGCTGTTGCTTAAATCTTTGCAGATTGGATGATGATGGTCTGCTAACAACATGTATACACCAGGATCGTGCCCTTTCCTTTCTAGTCACCCTCACTTTCTACCACTTCTCTTATTAGATTAAATAACAAAAGCATTTGTTCATAGCAGAAACACAGATGTCTCATGGCCAAAAAAAAAAAAAATGTGGATAGAATATTACATTTTTCTAAAGCCTGTTTCTTATTAAGCCAGACTTGATTGGTTTTAGACCCAAGAGACATCGGCCAGAGCTTATTTCCATGGCGTCCTTAAAGTTATATTCTCCCAGAATCTTTCCCTTTTCTATTTTCTCTAGAAAAAGTAGCTGAAGGAGCACATTTTCAACCTTGATGCTATCTCCTAAGAGGTTAGAAGAATCAGTTAACTTTTTCCTACATTTGGACTGTCAGCTTCAATAGTCTCCCTGATATTACTTTATTTTTATAATCACAGTCTCCAAGCAATAGCAAATTTTTATTCATGCACATGATGACTGTGATTTTTTAGATAGAGTTTTGTGCTTTGGAACTTGAATTGAAATGCAATTATCTTTCCTTTTTTACCCTTGCTTTCCAGGGAGATAACCCTACAAATTTTGATTTTCTAGACAAAGTGGTCTTCTTTGAATTGCAAATTTTTCATTCCTTTATATTTTTAGGCTGAAATTTTTGTATTTCAGAATGCATTCTTATAGATTTATACACACCCATATGTGGCCACATGCATTAAACTATATATGTTTTTCTTCATTCAATTATACAGATTGATAATAACAACCTCCTCAGCATTACCTTGAAGGCTTATCTAACGTTAACATTTCATGTACATTGAAACACAAGAAAACATCTCTTCCAGTCCTCCTCAAGCTGTGACTGCTTAATTTACATTGTCAATCAATGACATTGTCACAATTCAAATGAGTCCATTCTATTCTTACTATTAAAGTAAAATCTGAATATTAGTCAGTGTCTTAGACTAATTTTAGAAAGTGGTGAGAAGGAGGATAGTGGAATATTGGCTATGAAATTTCATAATATTAAACTCAGAATGTTAAAATTGGAAGAATACTTGGAAAACCCACCTAAATTATTGATGCTTTGTAAGAATCTAATAAGAAGTATGGCTTTTCCCCCACCTCCAAATATATATGTACATAGTTACACACACACACACACACACACAGACACACACACACACACACACAATTTTGGTGAAAATTTTAGTAGGCTTTCTGTGTACTTATAATTCAAGTTTAAAATGCCTGGTAACTTCAGCATTTACAGATGAATTCAATAGATCTAATGAAGGGCTTAGCATATACTATGCATGCACTGAGTGAATAAAGGTTTGATGAATGAATGAATGAATAAATAAATAACTGCATGTTTTTTATAAAAGTAGAAAATTCTTTTCCCCCTTTTCTTCTTTTTTTTTGACCCAGGAGTTATAATTATTAGAAGTGAATGGAAATTTACCTCCCTGTAAATTAGAACTCTGTAAATTTCTACTTATTATATAAACAAATATAACAAAAGAAAACATCAGTATGTTTGTTTATTTAACTTAACTGTGAAACTATTTGAATATAGTTACCAAGAATCACATCAATTTCCCAAACTAAACATATTCTTAAAATATCCCACATATTAAATGGTTTTCATTATCTTTCGTGACTCTAATTACACAGTTACAGTCCCCTGAACATTTTACGTATCTCTTTCTTAAAGGGTGAATCAGAAGACAAAAAGTTTTCCAGATTGTACTGTAGTCAATGAAATAGAACAATCACCACTTCTAATCTGAACATTTCACTTAAATTTATGTTCATCTTTTTTAATACACTGGTGGTCATAGAGGTTTATGGCACAGTAATGTAAAAAGCTCATGTCTGAGACTTTCTTCCTTTTGTTGAAGGTAAATAGAGACCCAAAATATGAATCTCCAAAGACGTTTTCTGTACTTAAGGAAATCAGTGTCTCTTCAGTCGTACTACTTGCTCTGATAAACTAAATGGATTTTGAACATTTAAAACTGTTCAGCAATAGAAGGATTTAAGTGGATGGAATATGGGAATTTTCCCTAAGTCTCAATCAAGCTTTTTAATTCTGAGATAGATGATCACCGTTGTTATAATTCCATGGTGGAAACATACTTAAAACTATTTAAATATTGAAGAGGAGAGGTCTTCTGGACACCTGAAGTTGTGTCACCTGTTTTGACTAACTCAACCCATAACAAATGAATATTGTTTATCTTTTGAGTTCACTGAGTTTCCAGAGTGTGTTGATTCATATCTTTTTATCAAATTTGGGAAGCTTTTGGCCATTATTTATTCAGTATTCTTTCTTTCCTCTTCTTTTACCTTTTTCTCTGCTATTCCCATGTTGCTTATTGTGCTACACTTGAGGTTATCTCACATGTCCCTTAGTTTTTGTTAAGATTTTTGTTTTGTTTCGTTTTGTTTTTTGTGGTTGTGCATCTCAAACTAGATATCTTTAAGGTTGCTGATTCTTTCTTCTTCATGCTCCAATCTTCTATTGAAACTCTGTAATGAGTTTTTCATATTGGTTATTGTACATTCAGCTTTAGAATTTGTGTTTTTTAAAAATAATTTCTATTCATTTATTGATATTCTTTATTTATTTATCCATTGTTCTTCTAGTTTCCTTAGGTGTTTTTCCTGATTTTTCTTTAGTTCCTGGATCATATATGTGTGTGTGTGTGTGTGTGTGTGTGTGTGTGTGTGTATAAAACTGTTGATTTAAAGTATTTCTCTAGTAAGTCCTATACATGGGCATCTCAGGAACAGTTTCTATTCATTTCTTCCATGAAAAGATAATACTTTCTTATTTCTTTGCATGCTCCATGATTTTTGGTTGACAACTGGACATTCTAAATATTATAATGTAGTAAAACATACTACAGATGCTTCACCTTCCTTAGAGTTTTCATGGTTTTCTGTAACTATAGTTATTTGCTTGATGATTTTTCAAAAGTATTTTTTAAAAAGGTTACATTCTTTGTCATGTGGAGAGAGAGAGAAGGAGATAAAAGGGTGAGAGGTGGGATGTGGGAGAAAGAGAGACTTCTTCCAGTCTTTGAAGATTGTCTCTTTGTTGGGGGTCCTTTTTCAACATAGTTATCCTGTTTGCAACTCTGCCTTAGCCTTTACTTCCTGTATGCACTAAACCTAGAGGTCAGCCAGAGGTAAAAGCTCAAAGTCTTTTCAGGTCTTTCCTGTAGGAAATGCCTGTTGCTTTTCTGTCCTGGATGTTTCCAGCACGTTGAAACAAACAAACAAACAAACAAACAAACAAACAAAGCTCTATCAGTCTTTCAGGTAGCCCAAAACATGTTAGAATGGAAAACAGCTGAAAACACAGTCGTTTACAAATAAAGTCTATTGTGCTCCCTCTGGAACCGGGGATCTGGATCCCACATTGGTAATGCAGGCTCTTGTCTTCAAGATCCTCACTGAGCTGGAGTGGGAGTAGGGCAAGGACAAAATTAAGTGACACAAAATTTTCCTACCCGTTTTTGATTCAGCATTAACTTGGTTTCTATAAATATTTGACTGTTTTCCAGAGTTCTGACAAAGTTGATTCCAAAAGGTTTTGCTTGATTTTTTTTTTTTTAATGTTTGTGTAAAGGGATGGGCTTTTGAAATGACCTACTTTGCCATTTTGTTGATGTCACTCCATGACAAATGAATTGAGGCTGCCTTGGACCTCATTCACAGATTATGACCTAAATCTTTCTTTAGACCTGATCAATGTCCATCCTTATTTCATAGAACCTGGATCAAATAGCTACATTTAAGATTTGGTGTGATAAGTCTAACACCTGAGTCATTTTTCAGATTTGGCATTTGTTGATTATCTTTTCCCTTTAGAGCTGTTTACCTTTCACTGGTTTTTTGTATGCCATGTAATTTTGAAATTGTATCGTGAGCATTTTCAAAATTATATTATGGAAGTCTATGTCCTATTGAATCTTCTGGAGAATGTTAGCTTTCTTTGTTTTATGTGCAATCAGTCCAGTTAGTTTCGGACCACAAGTCACCTTCTGTGGGCTGCGGTTCTAACGTCAGTTTAGTTTTCACCGCCTTTGAAGTGCTGTTTGGTGTGGAGTTCAGGGGCTGGTATGGGACCTGGGCTGTGGTATACACTGTAGTTTTGTTCTCCGAGCTTTGCTATGTTGATTTGGGTTAGTTCTGCACATGCACAGGTTGGGAAGGAGCCCGAGATTTCACATGCAGATTTAAAAGATACCTGTCTTTACTTCCCTCTATGCCTGATTTCTGGCTCTGAGGAGCTCCTTTTCCTGGTTTGCTGGTTGGATTGACGTGTTTCAGCCTCCTGGCACCATCATATACTTTTCACAACTGGATCTGTTTGGGGCATATCAATATGAGAAAAGAGAAAATCATTACAAGTTTGGAGCACAGGAAGCCTCTTTCCCAGTGATTCTGTTCAAAATGCAAGATTTCTTTTTGTATGAAATTAGGTGCCTGAAAGGCTGTCACTCCCACTGCCACCACCAAAGGAGTTTAGCCTATGACTGGGACTTGCTTGAAGCAAGGCTAGTTTTGTAAGACAAGAATGAAAGAAATGGTGATCTACCCTCACACTCTGTTCTGTAAGGCCTTTCTTCATGGTCCTCTGATCAGGAAAAGAGATATTTTCTCAGAGCTTTTTCTGTCTGCACCCACTTGCCAGTTCCAAGATTCTAAGTGTCCTAGAGTGGGAGACAAGATACAATGGGAGAAATTAAGAATCAAAACCAAACCAAGCTAAGAACTCATTGCCTTATAGGTTGGTTTTTTTTTTCTTTTTGAGTTTCAATTTCTTTTCTTAGCCTGTCTGATATTATTTGCTTTTCACAGTCTTCTGGTTTTTGCTTTATACATTCTCTCTAGGGTTTTGTGATCAGAAGAGTTAGGGTGGAGTGTTAGCCATATCCAGAAGGTCTTAAAATAAATCTTTATATTGTAAAATGAAATAGAGGTACAGAGAACCACAAATGTGGAGGTTAATGAAACACTCAGCTTTAAAAATAGCATTTTGTCAAGTACCCAAGAAGCTCTCCATGGAACCATCACATCATAAGTTATTGCCTCTCTTTCTCTCAAATTAACTATTATCCTGACTTTTATAATAACCAAATCTGGTGGATTTATCATCCAAGCGTGCATCTCTAGACTTTCTAGTTTGGACTCAACCATCTCTTTTTATTTGACACGTTATATTGAGCTTCATTAATCATCAGCTACTCCCTCTCTCCTTTTACTTTCCCTAAAATGTTTCTTTTGAAGGAGTCAGGATATTTGACCTATGGAGCTTCCCATCAGTCTAGTAAGTGCCAATGGCATAGCTCATCATGCTCCTCTTTCCCCTCTATTTGCTGCAAATTTTCAGCTGGGTGCCAATGCTTGATCACACTCAGGTTGGTTACTTTGGCAAGATTATCAGTAATTTTGTCCTTTATTGTCAGGAGACTATACAAACTGTATGTAGTCCATTAGTTTCCCCCATATATTTACCTTCCCACAGTTTGCCATGTTTGGAAACCTAAAACCCTTTCTTTTGTCTTGTCACTTCCCTACAAAATTTATTATTCTTTGTTCTGATGTTATATGAGGCCCAAGTTGTAAACACCCCCTTGGGTTACTCATCCTGAGTTTTCCCATTAGAATGCACAATGCACATGTTAATAAACTTCTGTTTGTTTTTCATTTGCCTATCTGTCTTTTGACAGTCTAATTTTCTGGGAAATCTAGGTGGCTAAAAGAAAAAAGATTTTTTTTCCTTTCTACAGTCTTTCATATTGTTTTATTTATTTTTATTAAAATAATTTTCCCTTTTTCATCTCCATTTCACTCATGACATTATCTATTGTGTTTATTCCCTTTGTAGTTTAGTCTTAATTTTTGAAGTGATTTTTTTTTTAATTTCATTTTGAATTATTTAAAAGTTTTCTCACTGGCTGTGGTGTTTGGTTATACTCACAGCTTATGGGTTGCTGTGAAGTAGGGCTTAGCCCAAGGAGCAGCATTCACCCCAGTGAATTTCTGGTACCTGCTGAGACCACCCTTTGGGTGTGTCACTTGTGGGGATAATGGGGTGGTCCTCTGTTGTGATATGAGCTGACCTCTAGGTAGATTGGTTCTGGGCCCTCCTGGGAGGAGCTCTAGTGTAGGCCAACATCAGTTGCTGTTTGTGCCTGGCCTGGCACCTCCTCATAGGAGCTACAAAGCAATCCACGATTAATAACTGCCTCTACTGGGCCCAGAATTGTGTGGGAAAGACCATGCTGTGACTGAGGCTGATTGCTACCAGTGCTGGGCCTGGGGCCAATCAGCAAGAGGCATAAGGCTTCCTAAGGCAAGCTACCACAAGTTTGGGACCTGTGGACCTTTGAGTTTTTAAGGCAGTCTTCACCTCGGGTGGGAGGCTGGCTGCCTATGAAAGACAGCCATTAAAAAAGCCTCAGGTGCTGCTTGAGTTGGGTGGGGCAAGGTCTCAGGAAATCACTGGGGTAGGGTCCATGGTGTTCACTGGGTTACTAAAGATTCTGGTTTGGCACAAGTGCTGAGTCTGGAGCTACTCAGGAAAAAGCTCAGAGCACACCAAGGCCAGTTGCTGCCTGTCTGGGGCTTTGGGACTCATGAGAGTTGTTCAAGAAAGACTCTACTATGGTCAGATACAGGCTGCTGGCTGCAAAAGTGCCTCTGGTGACCAGTGAGCTGAGGCTAGCTACTAACTGCTGAAAGAGCCTCCTGCGGTGTGTGGGAGTGGGCTGTCTGCTGGTGGCAGAAAAGTGGTTCCAATGGTGGGCTAGTTGGGTGAGGCGTGGTCCCAGGGGATCACCAGTGTGGGGTGTGCAAGGTTCACCAGGCCAAGGCAGATTCGGATTTGGCTGTGTTGGGAGAGAGTTCAGCATAGGAAAGATAGTGCCTGCCTTCTGGCTGCAAAGGAAGAGAGTTCTACACAAGGACAATGGTGACTGTCCAGCCAGTCCTAACCCTGAAGCTACACAGCTCAGTTTCTCTCTGTATGTCTCTGGTGCCTCCCACATCACCATCCTCCACCTGAGCCCAGAGTGAGGACCTGCAAGCAAGTGAGTTGGTGGCCCTTTGAGGGGGCACCTGATTTTTCAGCAGCCTTCTGTCTCACCCAGATTGCTGGAATCCCCACTGTTTTTCACAGTCTGTTGTGGGGGTTCCTCTTCTCAACACCGGTATTCTGGACTGGGGAGCCCAGTGTGGGACTGGGGTCTCTTACTCCTCCATGGGGGACATTCATTGCCACGGTGTCTTTCCCAGTTCTCAACTGCCTCTCATGTAGTGGGTGGGGGCAGCCTGTTTCACATCTCCAGCTCTTCTATCAGTCTCCATCCCTCCTATCAGTCTCCACATAACTTCTTCTTTATGTTCTTAGTTATAGGACTTCTGTTCAGCTAGTCTTCAGACAGTTCTCCAGGTTGTTTGTTCTGTAATTAAGTTGTAATTGTATTGTTGTCATGGAAGGAGGCAAGCACAGTGTTTATCTACTCTACCTTCTTGTCCCCTAGTCCCAGTGGTATTGTGATTTTAATGTCAAATTCCACTTGTTCATTGCTAACATAATGAAAAGGAATTGACATTTATATTTCAACCTTATATCTTATACTTCATTGTTATTATTGAGTCTTTAATTTTCTATGTAGATTATCAAGTTTTCATTGGGTATTTGATAGGGTATTTCAGTGGGTGTACCTTTAGATATAGGCTTATTCAGATAATCTATTTCTTTTTGTGTTAGTTTATTAGATTGTTTTTTATGGAATTGGTTCATATTTTCTAGGTTATCAAATTTGTGGACATAGAGGTATTCATAGTATTCTTTTACAATCCTTTTTAATTTCTATATCTATAGTGATGTTCCCTTTTTCATTGCTAATGTTAGTAATTTGTATCCTCTCTCTTGTTTTCTTAAGTAGCCTGGGCAGAGGCTTATCAATTTTATTGATCTTTTCAAATAACAAGCTTTTGGCTTCATCAATTTTCTTTGTTGATTTTGTTTTCAGTTTCATTGATTTTTGCTCTAATTCTTATTATTTTTTTTATTTCACTTACTTTGGATTTAATTTTCTCTTTATCTAGTTTTCAAAAATAGGAGCTTAGGTTAATTTAAATTTTTCTTTTCTAATATATACATTCAATATTATAAATTTCCTTCTAAATGCTTTCACTATATCCCATTTAGTTCAGAATAGTTTTAAATTTCTCTTGAGATACCTTCTTTGACTCATGTTTTTTCAAAATGTGTTGTATAATTTCCAAGTATTTTAGGATTTTCCAGCTATGTGTCTGTTATTGATTTCTAGTCTTATTCCATTGTGGTCTCAGAGCAGACATTGTATGATTTCTATTCTTTCAAAATTGCTAGAATATTGAGTTTAGCTTTTGTGAATTGTTTTAAAAAGATTTGGTTCAGATAACTTTTTACAGATATGAATGTTTTGTTTTAGAATCTATTTCATTTGCAGAAATTTTATGAGAATAATACAGAAAATTCCTGTATACTCTCCACTAGTGTCTCCCATTACTAGCATTTTAAATTAGTATGGTACACTTTTCATAATTATTAAAACAACATTGATACATTATAATGAACTAAAGTCCACACTTTCTTTAGACCTCTCTCCCTCTTTCTCTCTCTCCATATATATGTATATGCTATAAATTTATATATATATATACACACACACATATATATATATATACTGTCCAGAAAAAATGCAGCCATCAATAATGCTTCTATTTTTCATATTAAATGGCTGCACACACACACACACACACACACACACACACACACACACACACATATATATATACACACATATATATATGTGTGTGTGTGTATATATATATATATATATGAGCTTGGACAATTAATTTCACAAACTCATCCTGAGTAAGTGCTACATATCTCATTGCTGAAAAGCATTATGGTAACCTTCAACCTTCGAAGTACTTCCTTTAGGAAGCTGTGAACTGACATCAGCACCTAGTCCACCCTTTAGAACAACTTTAGAACATTTTTCTGGAATGGCCATCAAAACTGTCATTGTACCCAAAATCTGACAGTTAAGTTCACAAATTTGCCACTGTGTGCTTACATTGGCAACACTATACAAACAATTTAGTAGGGTGTTATAACTTTGGAGATGTGTGTGTGTGTGTGTGTGTGTGTAAAATTTTTTCTAATATTATTTTACTTTTCTAGGATTCCATCCAGGATACTATATTAATTTATCAATTCTCTTGTCACATTAGGCCTCTTTGGGTGTGACAGTTTCTTAGACTTTCTTTGTTTTTGATGATCTTGACAGTTTTGAGGTATCCTAGCCTGGTATTTTGTAAAATGTCTATCAATTGATTTATCTTCTGTGTTTCTCATATTTACACTGATTGGTGGGTTTTAAGAGGAAAATCATATAGGCAAAATGACATTCTCATCTCATCATACCAAGGTACAATATATCATTATTACTTACCATGTATGATGCTGATTTTGATCAACCTGGCTGAGATAGTGTTTATCCAGTTAATCCTCTGAAAATATAATCTGCCCTTTCCATACTTTTTAGAAGAAAGTTGCTATACTGAGCCCACAATTATGCTCTACTTCCTTGAGGTTGGATTATGTACTCAAAGTATTTGGAATTCTTCTCCATGGGAGATATATCTGTTTTCCAATTAGCTCTTTTGACTTTGGAAAATTTCCTGATTTATCTTTTAGTGTAGTGTTAGAAAAATATGTCTGCTTGCATTCTGAGTTTTCCTATCTCTATTCTCTTTTCCCACATTTATCTGAACCGTTTGTTTGTATCTGTTTTCTTCCATCCTGATCAATTTTTACTCTAATCCTAGTTATTTCTCTTTTCCTGCCTTTGACCTCTAAAAAAAAAAAAGCATTATTTGTCTGTTTCCAGGGTTCATATAGGCTTGGCTGTTCTAGCCTCTTCTGATCTCATTGCAGACTTCTTACACTTATCCAGTGGGCAAACTTTTTTCTAACTTTATCTGTTCTCTAAAGGATTTCCTGCATGTTCCAGTGAATACCGTTTGTCACTTTGGTGTTCTCTTGTTTTCAGATCTATCAGATGCTCCATTGTCCCTATCTGCTTTCTTGTGCACAGACGCTATACTAAGCAGGTCTTGTGACAGTTGATCATTTGTTTCTGTTCTTTTATAATTTGTGTTGTTGGGGATTTCTGGTCATTTAATTTAGTTTAAAATGTTAGGAAGGATTTTTTTTTATTAGTATCAGCATACTATATCTTTCACCATCCATTTACTTTTATATATATATATGTATGTGTATATATGTATATACACATACATATATATTTTATAAATTCATTTTTATTGTTAGACTTATTGGGATGACATGTGTTAGCAAGGCTTACATAGGTTTCAGGCATATTTGCTGTCTACTAACTTTTTATGTGTGTGTGTGAGTGTGTTTGTGTGCGGTTTTTTTGTGTGTGTGTGATGTCTATATAAATTCTTAAAATCCAAAAACTGACCCATCACTACACAGTCCTCTATCAGCTTTTTTGATTGGTTATTTTTTAAACAGCTTTATTGAGGTATAGTTGATATTTTTGAAACTGCACAAATATAACGTGTACAATTTGATGAGTTTGGACATATGAAGGCTTTCTAGAAACTATCCAGCCATGTAATATGAAAAATAGAGGCATTTATGGCTGGATGTTTTTCTGGACAGCCCTTGTATGCATATACATATTGGACCATTACCACAATCAAAGTACTATCTGTCAACTCCAAAAGTTCTCTTGTGCCTCCTTTTTTTTTATTGGCTATTGATGTTATCTTAAAGTATGAAAAGACAAATACCTGATAAGACCACATCTGCTAAGTCATCAAAAGATGAATGTATTATTTCTTAATTACTTTGCTGAAGTTGCCTGTATTCTAAATTTGGGTGGGACTTATCTATGCAGGTACACTTACCCATACATACAAACAAATTTGCACAACACATACACTCTAAAACAAGCACATATTCACACAAATTGATACATATACACTCCCATTCACTCACACTCACATATACAAACTACTTATACACATAGACTCACAGATGCTCACACACATCTACAAATGAACACATGCATATAAATGTTATGAAATGTCTCAGAAGTCGATTCATAGAACCATAAATCAAATATATATTTTTCAGTTCATTTCTTGTCCTTTACTGCCTACAAAAGCCTATACAAAAAAATGACTTCAACATATAGTTGTAGGATACATGTAAGAATAACTACTTTGCATGTTTAAAAAGTTGATGATGTCACAAACCTGTTTTCCATATGAGTTAATCAAAAACAAATAGAAAATTTCAAAACAGTATATCTCCTTTAACTATAATCCAATCCATCATCTAATCTCTTAGATTACTTAGATGATCAAATCCTTCAACTATATTTCTTTAAACTAAATAATAACCCATAAAAAATAAAATACTGTTTTTTCAGGTTCTGAATTGAATTTTCACATGATATACAGAGAAATTTAATCAATGATTATGATGGGAATTTAAATCCATTATTGTTTCTTAATTTACATGATAAACAAATGCCTTTTTCCTGAAGAGCTAACATACTGTATCTAAAGAGACTTGCAACTTTAGCTTAATTTTACTTAAAAAGAAATATTTATGATCTCCTTAAATCTATTCTACAGTTTTATTTGATTGATTTAAGATTCTTTTAAAAAACACACAGAACTGCCCACACTAGTAATTACCCTAATTTTAAAAATACAGTCACAATTCAATCATTAAGAAGCAACGCTTCAGTCCATTAGCAGTTGTTTATAATAGCACATCTCAATTGATTAAACTGTAGTTTTTTTGTAGGTCTATTTTTTATAAATTGAGCTAGTCAAGTAAACATAACATTTGGTAATAGTCTTCATAGCAACTGTCAAAATGACTTATTGTTTTTATAGTCCTGCATTCCTTCAGAATTAATAATACCTTTGTGCCCTTTATAACACTTATTATTGATGCCATGAATTCTCTATATTTAATGAGTAGATGTTTCATTATAGTACATAGCTCTGTTGACAGAAAAATTTTCTAATCTGTTTCTCTTTTCCTCTTGATTGAAGGATTGTAAATATGCAATTAGCAGTTGAAGTAGAAGTAAAAGAAGAAAATATCAGCTGTCAAGTACTTCTGTTGAAAGAGACAGGATGCTTTAAACTAAGAACAGCATGACAAAAGATAAAAGCATCCTCGTCAATTTAGATGACAGTTGCAAAATATTTAAACATATTGATTTTTTCTATGAAATAATTGTAATCATTGTCTTCTATGAAACAGAAATGAATGAAAAGACACTTTCTTTTTATACAAAGCTGACTAAGGTCAAGTTTTTATACTTATTGGCCAATAGCTTATTATGTCTGTACTTAATTGCTCTTTAGGATTTATCAATAAATGATGGAATCATTAGCTTGTAAGAATGGAAGCAAATAGAAACTACAACTATAGCAGTCAGTAATTTAGAAAAGAGGTATCAGTCAAAATAACAGTATAATGCTTGGAATTCTTGGTAAATACTAGCTAGCATGTTTATTATTGCTTTCAGCTTGTCATTTAATTTCAAAATGGTAGATGGATTTTCATATTTTGATATTTCAAATTATACTCTTAAGTTTTCTATCATTTATTTTTTTGGTGTCATGATTTTGGATTGATGTCTACCTTATATTTTATAAGACCTCTATACTTTTTCAAAAGATTGCCAGATACAAAACGATATGTGTGACTTACAAGTAATAAGAAGCTAATCATGGAGGAATGTGAAGATATTTTAAAATGTGAAAATGTATCATAGAGATTGCCAATTAGAAATGCAAAGAATTCCATTTCTAAATTTTATTTATTGCAGTTTATTATTTTATAATACATTAATATATAATACATAATATAAACATATTTACATTGGTATAAATTGCTTTATATATATATTTAAGGATTTTCAGTGAAGTAAAATTAATAATGCCCCCCTCCCATCTATTTGTGTGTGGTTTATGAAGAGCAATCCTTAATTTTGGTAGATATGAATTTTTACTTTTCACCTCACTGAAAAATAAACTTGCTCTTATTTTGAGGAGTCAAGGAAATTCTACGTTTATTTTATTAACTTTATAGTCTTATTGTTAATGTCTAAGTATTTGATTGACTTGGAACTTTTGTTTGCATATGCTGTGAGGTAGACATTCAGTTTTAATTATTTCTACATAGTGAGCCATTTCCCCCTGCAACTGTCACAAAATGACTCATCTTTCCCCCAGGAATTGGTAATGCCATCTCTTCCATTTACCAAGTTTCCATGAATAGATATGCAGGTTCATGACTATTGGCTCATTCGTCTTTTTATACCACATTATTTTATTGCCTTTATTATTTATTTATTTATTTTATTATGTTTCCATTTATTTATTTATTTATTTATTTATTTTTTTTTTGAGGTTGTTCATTTTATTCAATCTATTTATTTATTTTTATCGTTAAATTTATTTGAGTGGTATTGGTTAGTAAAAATTACATAGGTTTCAGGTGTATAATTTTACAATACGTCATCCATGTGTTGCATTATATATTCAACACCCAGAGTCAGTTCTCTTTCAGTCACCATATATTTGAGTCTCTCACTGTTTTTCCTCACCACCCTCCACCCTTACCCTCAGGTAACCACTAAACTACTGATTGTGTCTATAGGTTTTTGTTTCTTTATTGCTTTCAGTTTTACGTTCCAGATAGGAGTGAAGTCATGTGGTTCCTGTTTCTTTTATGTCTAGCTTATTTTGCTTATTACTATGATGATCTCAAGGTCCATCTGTGTTATCATAAATGGATGTTAATTCATTCTTTCTTATAGCTGAGCAATATTCCACTGTGTAAATGTACCACAACTTGCTTATCCAGTCTTCTATCAAAGGATACTTTGGCTGTTTCCATGACTTGGCTATCACAATACTGTTGTGATGAACATTGGAGTACATATATCTTTGCACACTAAGGTTTTCAAATTTTGGGGTTAGATACCCAGAAGTGGAATTGCTGGGTCATATGATAAATCTATTCTTAATTTTTTGAGGGTCCTCTATACTGTCCTCCATAGCAGTTGTACCAGTTTGCATTTCCACCAGCAATATATGAGAGTTCCTTTTTCTCCACAAACTCTTCAATACTTGTTATTCCTTGTCATGTTGATAATAGCCATTCTTGCAGGTGTGAGGTGATATCTTATGGTGGTTTTGATTTGCATTTTCCTAATAGCTATTAAGATTGAGCATTTTTTTCAGATATCTGTTGTCCATTTGTATATCATCATGAGACAAGTGTCTGTTCAGGTCCTCTGCCCATTTTTTAATTGGATTATTTGTTTGTTTGTTTTTGTTTAGTTGTAGAAGTTCTGTATATATTTTAGATATTAGCCCCTTATCAAAGATATTGTTTGCAAATATTTTCTCCCATTCATTTGGTTTTCTCTTTGCTTTGTTGATGGTTTCTTCTGCTGTGAAGAAGTTTTTGGTTTTATCCTATTCATTTATTTTTGCTTTTACTTCTCTTCCCTTTGAGGTCAGGTTTATAAAGTCCTCCCTGAACCCAAGGTCTATAAGTTTAGTACTGATGTTTTCTTCTATACAGTTTATTGTTTTGGGTCTTATGTGGAGGTCTTTAATCTATTTTGAATTATTTTTGGTATATGGTGACAATTCACAGTTCAGATTCATTCTTTTGCATGTGGTTTTTAAATTTTCCCAGCACCATTTACTGAAGAGGTTTTCTTTTCCTCAGTGTATATTTTTTGCTCCTTTGTAAAAAATTATCTGTCCATATATTCATGGATTTATTTCTGGGTTTTCAATTCTGTTTGTTTGGCCTGTATGTCTGTTTTACTGCCAATACCAAGCTGTTTTGATTATTGATGCTTTGTAGTATAGATTGAAATTGGCGAGTGTGATGCTCCAGCTTTATTGTTTTTATAGAGGATTGCTTTGGCGATTCAGAGTCTTTTGTGGTTCCATACAAATCTGATGATTTTTAAAAATCTATTTCTTGAAAAAATGTCTTTGGGATTTCGATGGGAATTGCATAAAATCTGTATATTACTTTGGGTAATATGGCCATTTAAACTATGTTGAGTTTTCCAATCCATGAATATGGAATATCTTTTCATTTCTTTGTCTCCTCTTCAATTTCCTTAAGTGTCTTATAGTTTTCAGTGTGTAAGTCCTTCAGGTTCTTTGTTAAGTTTATTCCTAGGTATATTATTCCTTTTGTTAGTATCGCAAAACATACTGTTTTTCTCATTTCTTTTTTTGGAAGTTTCATTGTTGTTATATAAAAATGGAATTGATTTTTCTACATTGATTTTGTATCTTGCAAATATACTGTATTCATTTATTTTTTTTTATATTAGATTTCTGGTGGAGTATTTAAAATTTTCTCTGTAATATATCATGTCATTTGCAAAAAATGACAGTTTAACTTCTTCTTTCCCAATTTGGATAACTTTTATTACTTTCTCTTGCCTGATTGCTCTGGCTAGAACTTCCAGTACTATTTTGAATAGCAGTAGTGACAGGGAACATTCCTGTCTTATTCCTGACTTAAGGAGATTGGGCTTCAATTTTTCCCTATTCAGTATGATATTGGTTGAGGGTTTGTCATATATGGACTTTATTATGTTGAGGTACTTTCTCTCTATACTCATTTTATTCAGTGTTTTGATCATAAATGGATGTTGTATCTTGTCAAATGCTTTTTCTGCATTAATTGATATAATCATATAGTTTTTATCTTTTATTTTATGTGGTGTATCACATTGATTTATTTGGGTATGTTGAACAATTCTTGTGCCCATAGGATGAATACCACTTGATTGTATTGTATAATTTTTTCAATGCATTGCTGTATTCTATTTGCTAGTATTTTGCTTAGGATTTTTGCATTTGTGTTCATCAGAAATATTGGTCTATAGTTTTCTTTCTTTGTGTTAATTTTACCAAACATTGATATTAAGTTAATGTTGGTCTAGTGGAATGTGTTGGGAAGCATTGCCTCTTCTTCAAATTTTTGGAAGAGTTTGAAGAGGATAGGCATTAATTCTTTGAATATTTGATAAAACTCGGTGAGATTGTATGGTCCTGGGCTTTATAGCCTTTAGGAAGGTTTTAGATGACTGTTTCAATTTCCTTACTGTTAATTGGTCTATTTAGATTATCCAGTTCTTTCTTATTCAGTCTAGGTAGATCATATGTTTCTAGAAATTTTTCCATTCTTTCTAGGTTATTAAATTTGGTGGCATATAGTCTTTCATAATAGTGTGTATGATCCTTTGTATTTCTGTGGTATCAGTTGTAGTTTCTTTCCTTTTATTTCTAATTTTGGTTATTTGTGTCTTTTCTTTTTATCCCTTGGTGAGCTTAACCAAGGATTTGTCAATTCTATTGATTTTTTTTCAAAGAATCAGCTCTTTGTTGCATTAATTTTTTTCTATTGTTTTCTGTTTCATTTAGTTCTGCTCTAATTTTAATTATTGCCTTCCTTCTGCTGATGTTGGTTTTTTTGTTGTTGTTATTTGTTTTCTAGTTCTTTAAAATGGGATATTAGATTGTTTACTTGTGATTTTTTGTGGTTCTTGAGATAGGCGTATAATTATACAAATTTCCTTCTTTCTGCTTTTGCTGCATCTTAATAATTTTGATATGTTGTACTTTCATTGTTGTTAGTTTCTTTGTGTTTTTAAATTTCTTCTTTGATCCAGTCATATTTTCAAATGAACATGTTGTTTAATCTCCACATATGTGTGGGTTTTTTGCTGCTTCTTTTGCAGTTGATCTCTAATTTTAGAGCTTTGTGGTCTGAGAATACATTTGGTATGATTTCAATCTTATTGAATTTACTGAGGCTAGATTTGTATCCCAGCATATGGTCTATCCTTGAGAATGTTCCATGTGCATGAGAAAAGAATGTATAATTTTGCATTGTAGGATGGAGTGTCTTACAAACGTCAATTATGTCCAATTGCTGTAATGTATCATCTAAAGCTAATATTTCCTTACTCATATTCTGTTTGGAGAATCTATCCATAACTGTCAAGGGGACGTTTGGGTCCCGTACTATAATTGTGTTTTTATCAGTTTCTCCGTTTAGATCTGTTGGTAGTTGCTTTGTAAATTTTGGTGCTTCCTAATTGGGGGCATATATATTAATGTGTGTCATGTCTTCTTTTGTTGGATTGTCCCCTTTAGCATTATAAAATGTCCTTTTTTTGTTTCTTATTACCTTTTTTATCTGAAGTCTGTTTTGTCAGATATAAGTATGACTATTCCTGCTTTTCTCTGGATACCATTTGCTTGGAGTATTGTTTTCCACCCTTTCACTCTGAGTCTGTGTTTGGCCTTGTGGCAGAGGTATGACTCTTGGAGGCAACATATAGATTAGTTTTATTATTTAATTCAGGTTACTGCCTTTTAATTGCTGAGTTCAGTTAATTTACATTGAGGGTGGTGATAGATACATGAGAATTTCCTTTGGTCATTTTATCTTCTGCTTTTTAGTAGCTCAGTATCTCAATTTCTTTTTTTGCTTTTTTCTCACTGTCAGTTTTTTTTTCTTAGTTTGATTGTGTTCTATGATTATTTTTTCTGTTTCCTCTTTTTTTGGTTATGTGTTTTAGTTCTGGGAGTATTTTTGTGTGTGTGTGTGTATAGTTACCATAAGGTTCGTGACATAGAAAGCTTTATATATGTAGTGGCTCCTTTTCTTAAGCATGCTTCTTATCTTCATTCTCTTTTGGAAATTTAAACCTTTACTTCCTTCCTTTTTATGATTTTGTTGTCCCAACTTTTTTCCATTTATTTTGACTTTTTATTTCTGGCCTGATAGCCTCTTTCACTATTTCCTAAAATGCTGGCCATGTGCTGGAAAATTTTGTCAGCTTCTATATGTCTGAAAAGGTTTTTATTCCTCTTTCAGATTTAAAGGATAACTTTGCTGGGTAAATTTTTCTAGGCTGGTAGTTTCTCTCTTTTAATATTTTGAATAGTTTATTTCACTCCCTCCTGGATTGTAGAGTTTCCACTGAGAAGTTTGTTGATAGCCTTATGGGCTTTCCTTTAATGGTTATAATTCCCACCTCGCTCAGCTTCCTTGAGAATTCTTTCCTTGTCTTTGATTTTTCACATCTTCAGTATAAGGTGTCTTGGAGAAGGTCTGCTAGAATTCAGGTAGCTAGGGGTTTTGTTTGCTTCTTGAATTCGGGCTTCTATCTCTTTTCATAGGTTTGGAAATTCTCATCTACTATTTATTTGAGTAAACTCTCTGTAGAATTCTGTTCTGCTCCTTCTGGCATTCTTATTATTCTAATGTTGCTCTTTCTAATGAAGTCAGGTAGTTCTTGTAGAGTTCTTTCATTTCTTTTTCAAATCTCTCTTTTCTTCTTTATGTGATATTTCCATGTTTCTATCCTGGATATCACTAATTCTTTCTTCCTTCTGGTCTGCCCTGCTTCTTATACTAGTTATTCCTGTTTTATTTCTTTTATTGCATTGTTTATCTCCAGAACTTCTATTTGATTTTTTTATAGTATCAACTTCTTTTTAAAGTATTCCTTTTGTTCAAAGATTTTCTTTCTGAAATCATTTAGCTGTGTCTGAATACTCTACCAGCATTCTTTGATCTTGCAGTGATTTCAGAACTACAATCTTGACTTCTGTGTAAATAAATCATATATTTCCAAATATAAGTTCCTTTTCTGGGGGCTTAAAATTGTTTTTTTGAGCCACTTTGATTCCTAAGGTACTCATTGTAGTTGATGTGTTTCTTTTCCTGAGCATAATAACTTTTCTCCTGGAGGATATGAGGAGGTCTTTCTTTCACTTCCCAGTTGGTGTTGCTGCAGCACCTTACTATATTTTCTCTTGGCTATTTAGGCTTCTCACTTTGGAGCTTTCCTAGGAAGTAGGCTTCTTCTCCCTGATCCAGTTGCCCTGGTTTTGAAGCACCTCTTTCCTGGGAATATGTAATGGCACTCTATGCTTCCAAGATCAGTCAGGCAGAAGTTGCTGATCCTGTGTTTTGCAGTTTTCCTGATCCCCACTGCTAGTTTCCACAGGGGTAGGGTTTGTTGGGAAAGGTGCAAGCTTGTTTGTAGCACCAGATAATGGCAGTATGTGATTTGCAACTGGCTATGAGAAAGTACTGGGTGGAATTGGTGGAGGAAAACTTTGGGAGAGCATTAGGGAAAGCAGTCAGGCTCTGTGTCTATAGTTTCTGCCTGATAGTGAGTGCAATGCAGGTTACAGCTGCTGTGTGTCCCCAGGTCACTCCCCTGGATGCTGGTACAGCCTTAACAAAAGCCTTTTCTTCCACCAGAAGTGTATCAGGCAGAATGGTGCTTGGCATAACAAAAGCCTGACCCTCCATTAAGAGTGTACTGGGTGGGGTGGGGCAGGATTGCCATGGCTTTACTTTGCTCTATTTTCCTGAATCTGTGCTGTGCTCAGGGTTGTGTTTTGTTCTTGTCAGCCTTTGCATGGTTGCATGGCTGGCTGCTGGCTCTTAGTCTCAAACTCACCCAGGGCTGCCCTGTGGCTGAGTCAGAGCTGCTGCATCAGTTGGCTCCTGGCTCTGAAAGTGCTGAGTTCCAACTGGGGCCCTATTTTCACCCAGGGCAGTTTAGCACACATTTTTCAGACCCTGAACTGTCCAGAGCACAGTGCTCAGTTTGGGTCCTAGTGCACCTTGGCTGGAGCTTTAACTCATCCATGGTCTAATGGGCTTCAGCTGCCTGCACCTCCACCCTTGTCAGCTCTTGGCCTTCAGCCTGCCTGGGATCATGCTGCATTTCAGCCATGTCCTTAGGTTCCAACCTTGCTACTTCTTCTGCCAGTCCTGAGTAGCATTCTGCAGCCTTGTTCACCTTCCTGTCTCCTACCTTTAGGTGTTTTCTTGTGATGTATGGATCTCTCAGCTAAGGCTGTGTCACTTAGGGATTCCCTTGTCAGATTTTAGCTATTGAATTTGTACTTTCCAGGAGAGGTTCCAAGGATCTCTTCTCATGCAACTATCTTCATCCCCCCTATTTTACTGCCATTAGTCATAGGTTTTATACCACCGTAGGGTACTTCTACTTAATGCACTTTGATGTTTACCTTTAAAAAATTACCTTAAATACTTATAGATATTTTGTCATATGAATTTTAAAATTAATATTTTCAAGTTTCCTTTAAAAATTTTTGTGTGAATTGATTTAAATTTGAGGATTAATTTTTTGGAGGTGCAATGGGAATTGACATATTTGCAATATTGAGTTTTCCCAATTAAGACTAAGATATTTTTAATATAATTTATTTACATGTTCTGCTATGTCATTAACATTTTTGTGTATTTTCATTTTTCTTGATATTTAATTTATCTTTTATTCCTTAAATTTTAAGTTCTACTTTTCTTTTTTGATGGAATTGAGAAAAACATTTGGATTTGTAAGGTCTATCTAACCACCTTGCTAAAATCTCCTTTACTAGAGAAACAGTCAAAAAACTATCCAGGACTAGAGAGTGAAAATCAGCTGTAGCTGGAAAAAGGAAAAAGCAGCTCTGTCATTAATCAGGATGAGAGGACAGACACAGATAAAGTCAGCTGCAAAGTTAACAACATTATATCACCCAAGGTCAAGCTGCAGTTGTAAAATGCTATAAAGAACCCACTTTGAGTGATTACTGCTTTCTTCCCAATGTTGCCCCAGATCTGGTTTGCTTGTTTCATTAATTGCAGGAGATGCTCAATTGTTTAGCCACCTTTACCTAAAGACAGCACTCAATTCCTTATTAATCCCTCATTAATCTTTGAATTCCTCCTTAAAAAGAGCAGCCAATCCAGAACTCCTTGCTTCTCTTAGGCTCTCCTCAGAAACCTTCAGAGGCTTCCCAAGCGTAACATAAGATGAATTCCTTTTTCCTCTTGTTAACAGCATTCCATCTCCCTCTGGAATTTCTTCCCTAAATGCAAGCACACACAAAAAAAGATTTTTAATTTTCAGACTGCTAATTAAGCTTTACAAATTGTATTAGCTTGTCTGCTCATTCTGTTGGGGTTTCTATGAAGATGCTCAAATATTATTCAAAACATATTTTGATTTTCATTTCTCATGACTCATCACTTTTCTTTCTCAGTTGCATTGGCAAGGACCTAAATACTACTCTACTGAACAAAAGCAAAGGTAACGCGTAAGCGTCCTTAAGGAGCTCCCAGTCTTATCAATGGTGAGAAACCTCATCAAGCTTCCTGTCTGTTGGTATCTATCAAACTCACCTGCTTTTTGTCTTAAAGGAAAGACAATCTTAAAATTATTTTTATTTTGTTATTGGGTTAAATGTGTTTGGTAAAAATTTTTGCATCAGGACTTTATTAAGAAATTCCTCTGTTTTCCTAGTTTTATCATTCATATTTTGGTTTTTTAAAATCACATGCAGGAATTAACAATTGCTATTTCTTTATCTACCATTATTTTCCTATTATTTGGAGCATTTTCTAACGATAAACCATCCTTGCTTACCTGGAATAATCCAAACTATATCATGAAGTGCTATTTTTAAATATACTTTTTGCATCTCATTGTACTTTTAATTTGCATTTTCCTGATGAATGATATGAGCATTTTTTATGTGCTTTTGGTCATTTGTATATATTTTAAGTGGAGGGAAGAGTTCATTTTACATTCTCAATACAAATTATTAAATATATATTCTCCTAATCCTGGCTTGCCATTTAATTTTCTCTATAGTGTCTTGAAGAACAAATGTTTTTAATTTTGAAACATTCCAACTTATTAATATTTAATTCTAGCTTTGATTTTTGTGTCTTACCTAACAAATCTTAGCTTAACACAAGGTATAATGATTTCTTTTCTATTCTTATTTATTAGAGAATTTATAATTTTGGGCTTTACATTTAAGTCTATGACACATGTTGAATGAATTTTTATATTTGATGTGAGGTAGGAGTTCAAGTTTATTTATTCCTCCCCCCCAAAAAAAATTTAATTGTTTTAGTATCATTTGCTGAAAATGCTATTCTTTTTTCCTTTGAATCATCCTGATAACTTTGCTCAGAATTCACTATGTGGGTCTATTTCTAGACACTATTTTGTTTCTTTGAGCCATACCTACATTCTTATGTCATCTGATCTGAGCCACAGAGCAATCCACAGATGGCCGCTGCCCATACTGTGCTTGGAGATACCTTGAGAGGCCAAGCCATGAATCAAGGCCAGTTGCTGCTAGTGCCAGGTTTTGTGCGGCTCAGCCAGAGGTATGGGACACGCTGAAGCCAGATGCTACTTGTTTGGGTTTTGTGAACTTTTGAGAGATTTTAAGAGAGTCCACAGCATGAGCCAAGACAGGTTATATGGAAAAGCCACTGAAAACAGTAAGGGTATACCTGCAAGATGGGTGGGGAGGGTCTCTGGGAATTACTAGCGTGGGACAGACAAAAGGTGATAGTTTAATGGAGACTGAGATATGGCATCTGCCTATGTCTGCAAGCTGGGAGTGGGAGGGCTCAACAAAGAAACAATGGCTTCTGCCACTTCTTTCTTCTGAGAGAAAGCTGCCCCTCCAGCCCTCACCCTGAAGGTAGATAACTCAGTTTCTCCTCATATGTCCCTAGCACCTTTTGTGCTGTTGCCACAGCACTGGAACTCAGAGTGGGTGAGTCTGTCAGAAAGTAAGGCCATGTGCAGACTTTAAAAGAGATTACCATTCTCTGACTCAAACCTCTGCTGGTTTTTACAGCCAGAAGTTATGAGAACTTCTCTCCCCAACACTGGAACACTGAGCTGGGGAGCCGGGTGTGGGGCTGGAGCCCCTTGCTCCTTCCTGGGGGCCCTCTGCTGTTGAGATATTTCTTCTGATTTTTAATGGTCACAGGTGTGGAATCAGCCTGTTTTGTATATTTGCCCCTGCTTCCAGTCTTGAAGTGGCTTCTTATGTACGTCCATAGTTGTAGGGCTTCAGTCCAACTAGACTTCATGTTATTCTGAATAATGGTTGTTCTGTAGTTTAGTTGTAATTGATGTAGTCCTGAAAGGAGGTAAGTACAGTATTTACCTACTCTGCCATTTTGACTGGAAATCTACCTTTAATGTCTTTTTATTTCCTGAGTGAATGGGTAGGACATATAGTATAATGTTAAATAAAAGTGGTGAAAGCTTTGTTTTTGAATTTAAAAAGAAAATGCTCAAGTTTTGATCATGAATTATGATGTCAGCTATCTATATTTTTAAGAGATTCTCTTTATGAAATTGAGGAAGTTTCCTTTCATTCCTAGTTTGAAAGTTTTTATTATAAATGTTTATTAAATTTGCCATTTTTTCTATATTTATTGAGGTAATGAAAAAATTTTGTCTTTCAGTCTATTAATTTTGTCAGTTAATTAGTTGATTTCAATTGTAGAACCGAGTTTACATTTCTTGAAATAAACTCAGTTATGATGCATTAACATTTGTTATTGTTTTTGAATTAGAATTGACTAAATGTTGTAAAAATTTATGAAACTAAATCTATGAGGGAGAATGTTCTCTAGTTCTCCCCACCTCAATTCTATTCTGTTTGGCTTTGCTACTTAGTTGATGCTGGCTTCATAAAATGAATTAGGAGGATTCTCTCATAGTCTATATTTGGGAAGAGTTTCTATGAAATTATTATTAATTCTTACTTAAGTTTGGTAATTCTTTAATTGTAATTCACCATTAAAGCCATATAAATCTGGAGTTTTCTTTTTCATTTGTTAAACCATGGATTCAATTTCTTTAATAAATATACTACAGCCTATTCACATTATTTTCTTCTAGAGTAAGTATGTGAATTTGCGTCTGTCAATATATTTGCCTATTTTATCTATGTTGCTAATTTATTAGTATATAATAAAAAATATAAAGTTGGTATTAAGTTGTTTCTCTTATTTCATTAATTTCAATATCTGTGAAATCAATAGTGATACTTCTCCTTCATTCTTAATATTTTAATTTTTAGTCCTTTTTATTTCTTCATCAATGTGGCTAGAATCATTGTCAGTTTTATTGATTTTCTGAAAATGTCAACATTTCTTTCAATCATTTTTCTCTATAATCATTGAGATTCATGGTCACACCTTAGATCATTGATTTTTAGATAATTCTCTTTGAATAATACATTAAATGCTATGAAATTTAGCAATTATTACTCTTCTTCCCAAAACCTTTGACATTTTTATTTCCTTTTTATATTCAGTTTAAAAATATTTTATATTTTGCCTTGTGATTTTTTATTTGACTCATTGGTTATTGGGTTATTTAAAAGCATAATGTTTAATTTGCAAATAGTTATGGAATTTTTAAATATCATTCGTTAATGAATTCTAAGCTGATCTCACTGTGCTTAGCACACATATGATTTTAATCCTTAAACTTGTTGAGACTTGCTTTATGGCCCACAGCATTGTACCTTTGTGAATATTCTATGTCCACTTAAACAGAATGAATATTCTGGTATTATTGAGTGGAATATTCCATAAATGTCATATTGATCAATTTAGCTGACAGCATTGTTCCCATTTTTAATTATTATTTTCTTGCTATTTTTCTCACAATTATAAGTTTAGAAATCTTGAACTATAAATGTGGGTTTGCTTATTTCTTCTTTTATTTCTGTAGTATCTTTAATGTATGTATTTTAAAGTATTATCAAGTGCATACACATTTAGTATGCTTTGTGTATTAATCCACCTATTTATGATTATTAGAGGCACCTCTTTCATTTTTTTAGTAATATTTCATTCTGAAATTTACTTTGATTGATATTAATATAATCATTTCAGCTTCTTAATTTTTAGATTAGTATTAAGATGGTATAACTTTTTCCAACATTTTACTCTTTACCTATCTGTGGTTGTTCACTGAATGTCAGTTTTTGGTAAAAAGTGTATTTGAAATATTTAGGCCATTTATATTTATTATAATTATCAGTATAGTTGGATTTAAATCTAATATTTTGCAATTTGTCTATTTCTTATTTCTAATTCTAGTTCCTTTAAAAAAATTTTTCTTCTTTCTATTAATTGAATAGTTTTTAGAGTTTCCTTTTACCTAAATCAGTAGCTAATTAGCCATGCTTCTTTGTTTTAATTTTTACTATTTTTGGTAATTGCTATGAGTTTATAATACTTTCAGTTTATCACAATTTATCTTCAAAAAATGATAATATACCATTTTATATAATAAAAAACCTAGAGTGCCCACTCCATTCGTTTTGCTCTTGCCATATATTTTAATTCTACATGCCATAAACTTCATAATACACTGTTATTATTTGTGCTGTAGTTAGTTAATATTTTTCAAATTAAATAAGAAAACATGTCTACACTTTCTCACATATTACCATTTCCATTGCTCTTCATTTCTTTGTGAGAATGCAAGCTTTCACTTGGTATTATTTATTCTTCAGCCTGAAAAATTTCCTTTAACATTCTTGTGTAGGTCTGCTGGCAATGATCCTTTTTGTCTTTAGTTTCTCTGCAAAAGTTTTCATTTAACTTTTATGTGTTTGTAAAAACTATCCAAATAATTAAAATATTTAGTTTTATTCTTAAAATTTTTCTATTGGATAATTTTTTATAACTTTAAATTTGTATTAGGGATGAATAAAACCTTAAATTATTAAGTAGTGGCAGTAAATAAAATTATTGGAACTTGTGATCACGAAAACCATGTTTAATTTTAAAAAATCCAGTTATAGTACTGACTGAAAGGAATAATTTTTAATTTTAATCATAAAACATTTTTATTTTGACACAGTTTATTTATTTTTACCCAATTGCTACGTCTTACAAAATTTTTCCAAACTTTGTCTTTCTTTATCACGTATGAAGTGTGACTTAACTGTTACTCTCAAGAATTCCTTAAACTTGAAATTTAATTTTAATTTTGAAACTGTTTGATCAACAAATATATATCATTAACACATGAATTAAGTCAAGGGAACAAGGGGAAAAATCTAAAGTGGTATTTATGTAATTAGCAAATTATTAGATAAGACTTTTTAACTATCTCACATTTCTATTTAGTACAAGCAAGAATTTTCCAGTTCTTAGGCACTACAATATTTGGCATTTTTTACTGTGAGTTTTAAATTAGTTTTATTCTTCTCAACAACTCATCTCTAAGAAAACAAAGGTTTTATAAATGCAAAATTTACTATATGGAGAACTCTAAAAATCAGATAAACAAAAATCCAAAATATCAGATAATTTTATTACCAATATCTCAAAGACTAAATCAGGAAAACAGTACAAAATAAAAATATTAATTCATTATTATTTTTTAAAATCCTGAAAAAATTTTATTCCAAGAAATAAGTAATAATAAAAAAAGATATTATTAATATTCAGTCTTTCTTAAGCCAAAGCAAACTTTTTACCTAAGCAAGGACAGTTCTGACTTTTACACTCTTTATTATCTTTGTCCAGAGCAGGATTCACGTTTAAGTCATATTTTGAGTAGAATTCATAATCTAAAGTCATTTTTGTCCATAGGAGGTTTTCATTTTTGAACATAGTTTCCAATATGGCAAATGAGTAATTAGCAAAAAGAAATTGTAAAATAGCAAATGCTAATTTAACATGACTGTCAACAGATGTCAACAAACTTTTATACCCAAGATGAAAATTTACTAGTATGATTCTTCCATAAAGTCAAATTCCGTATACCAAATAATAGTGTCATGATGTCCAAGAAGGAACCACCATTTGACTTTCCAAGGTTTCCACTAGTTAAAGAAGTTGTTCTTTTCTTCAATCATTTCTTAGTTGTTTGGCTTTTATAATATTTTCTTGATGCCTTTGTTTCTTCTTTTGGTCTTTTTCCCTGGCTTCAACCATCCTGGCTAATTTCCAGGAGAGTATGACACTTCCTAAGAGACAAATTCACTCTCCCAAGAAAACTATAAGGGTCTTTTTCAGTCCATTCCACAGCATATTCAGCCCAAGACTTTATGTCTAATATTTTATAGTGGTCTTAGGAACGCATATACTTGAGTAGGTCTTATTGCTATCTTTTAGTTTACTTACATTTCCTTTTGTAGTATCTAATCTGCTTCAGTGTCTAATTTTAGAGTTTTTATTTTTCAACTTTAGAAGTTCCATTTTTGTCTTTTCCTTATCTTCTTTTCCTCTCCTCACCATGTTCATATTCTCCTTCACCTTCTTGGTCACAGGGAACAAGTTTATAACAGTGGTGGTAATGTCCTTCTCCCTTAATTCCATCATCTATCTGATTTCTATTTGTTTTATTGATTGATTTTCATCTGTGGTGGGTTATTTTATGTTGCTTCTTTGCATGTGTAGTAATTTTTTATTGTATTCTATGAAGTGGGCTGATAAATTTTGCCCGATTTAAATAGAAAATGAATGGAAAAAGATTTTAATGAAATCTCTACATCATTTATTTTCAAAACTGTGTAATTATTTTTCTACAAAATCACCACACACTTTAATATAATTTTGCCAACACTGCACTAGTTTTTGAAATCCATCCTTAAAATTGTTTTTGAAACCATTTTCTCACTGCAGACTTCACCTCTTCATCACAGATGAACCGCCTCACCCAGCATCTTACTGTACTCACATCAACACACTATAAATGACTTGCATTCCTGTGAATTTCAATTGGAGGAATTTTTTTCTGCTGTTAAGAATTTGATAACAGCACGTTGTTCGAACCGAACATCTTCCATTTAAAAATGTAAGCATCTATGTGTGCAAGGTCAAGAATGATGGAGGGGAGTGGGGTTCCCTGGTGCTCTAGTGGCTAGGTTTCACACTCTCACTGCTGCAGCCTGGGTTCAATTCCCACTCAGGGAACCAACCAACCAACCAACCAACAACAACAACAACAACAACAACAAAAAGAATGATGGAGGGGAGATATCATATGACTACACAGAACCAGTTGTATCCAGATACGTCTAATATAACAAAAAATATTACAATGGAGGCAAAATTTATCAGCCTGCCCTCATGGATTATCTCCTTCATGCTGGCATTTTTGTATTTCTTTAAAGAATATTTGGTTTTCATAGCAGTAACTAGGTTGATATAAAATAAAGACTAAGCATCAGAACAAGAGCAAAGCCATATTTCAATTTAAATAAAAAAAACATAAAACAGAACTTCAATAAGTCTAACAATAAAAATGAATTAAAAAAAAAAAAAAAGAACTTGATACCTTGAAGGAGGCATACTTCTACATTTTAAGGACATGAATTAAAATGATTAGACTAGGTAAGAGAATGAAAATAAGAGTGAGAATAGGAAATTAAAGTTAAATAAAAAAAAAAACAATAAAAGGAAGACACAGTGGCATCTTGCCTTGACCAAAGGTGATTGGGATGCTTGTATTTCAGTCTGCATTATGCCTTTGAAGTCCTAGAAGGAAAAGTGCTTGCACATGTCATTTTAACTTGTTTTGTCTTTTTAAATACACAATTCGATTTAGTAAATGACATTGTTTTTCAATAAGACTTTGGATTACAAAATTTCTCCTTTGCTAATAAATTGATGCTGTGCCCCAAACCAGGTATTTTGTTGAGATTAATTTACAATCAACAATCTCGTTTGCCGGTATGTGGCAGACAGACCACCTGTTTGCTTTGGTCATGCAAATCCAGCATTTGTAAACAGTATTGTCATTTTACCAAATAGTTGAGGGACTGAGTAGCTAAGGAAATAATATACAAGGAAGATAAAAACTACAAACTTTTATGCAACTTGTTAAATGAGATTCGTGTCTGGAAACTGAAAGTTATTACCATCTGCAACTGTCCTTTGGCCTTTTAACACACGTGTGGTATGACTGGATTGGGCCCATTTTGCAATAAACGTGTGTTGTCTCCATCCCACAATTGGCACCTTTGTGACTGAGCCGTGATGACCAATGCCATGCTCTCACAGCAAAGCACCTCCCCTCTATGTTAACATTTAGACCTAATGGCCATTGAAAAAAAACCAAATTTTTTTTTCTGTATTGAGAAAACTGTGTTCTCAATAGTCTTATTAGCGATGGGTAAAATGAGTAGCCAAGGGGAAAAATAACATAGAAAATACCCCGTTGAATGCTGCAGTGTTTTAGGAAAAGAACACAGCTGGCTGTAAGAAGAGCAGACATGCACAGAGGAAGTGAATGGGTCCTCTTGTACTTGAACTCCTCCCAGAGTTGAAGAAAAGAGACGAGAATGTAAGGCACAAGGAGAAAAAGGAAGATTACAAAGAGCCTTTGTCTTAAAGGTCCCATTCAAAGCTGTAGTTGTCTTTTCAGACCAGCACAGAAGTTACAAGAAATAAGTTTGTCTCTTTACCTATAAATTTTATATTGCCCATGCTCTCATTTGAGGGAGTGACATTCTCAAAAAGGATCCTTTTTCTGTTAACAAGAATCAAGGGAGACAGAGTTTGGAAAATGACTGCAACATGTCTGTGGTTTAATCTGACTAAGGATTTTGTTTCATTCCACCTACGTTTTCTAGGTTCCATCTATGTATTAATGATATTCACATAATTGTAAAAAAAAGGTTTAAAGTGATTACTCTCTTACAGTTTGTCTGCCAAGATGTTTTATATTTGAAACAGTATTTTATGACTCCATGTCTAATCCTTTAATAAAAGCTCAAATAAAAATCTTAAACTCTTAAGAATACATGGAACTTAGACACTTAATCTAATCATATTTCTTAATTTGTTTTTTAAAGATATTTTAATTATAGAGTATATGAATATATTTTCCTAGTAAAGATTATAACACACAACGTAAGCTCAAGGGGTCTCTATTGCAGAAAACTATTGCTGACAAATGACTGAAGGTTTAACACAAGTGGTCTCAGCGACTGCGAGGATTGATTGATTTATGTGGTGGAAGCCCTCAGCTTCCCCAGAGTTCCTGGGGTGGTGGGATTTCCTCTTTGTTACGTTCTGGAGCTGCCACCCCAAATGGCCTTGTTCTCTGGCTCTTTCACCAGGTTGCAAGATGACTTCAATGGCTTTAGAGTTCCTTCTTCTAGTTTTGTATTTTATAATAGCTTTTAAAAAGTTGCCAGAATTGAGTTTCATTTGTTTTGATTTATAGTACGGAGCCAGGCACTGTTTTTACGGAACTGGAAAACTTTAATTGCTTTGGGCCTTGTTTACATGTTTCATTCTTGGATAAGGACTGTTCAGTTTCAGCTAAGCATATTGGTTGACAAAGGAGATTTCTCCAAAAGTAAAATCAATGTACCTTAAGGAGAGGGGAGTAAACACTTGTGAGGGGCCATAAAAATAATACATGTTCACTATACTCTCCTTTGATAACCCTTTCAAATGCTGATCTCCTAACTCCCAGATAATCAGTCATCAACTTTTTTGTGACTATTCATCGAGACAGTTCTTCTGTGAATTTACATAAAATGTTTATGTATGAAGAGGAAAGTTTTACTGTGTATTTTTATTCTTTTTAAAATCTGCATTTTTATGTTAAATGAAAACGTTTTCTTCAACTTGCTTTTTTGACAATTGATGTTGAAGATCTAATCATGTTTATGGTGTAGCTATCTCAAGAAAGCTGGGACCCATAGGTCTACCTTAACAACTTCTGCATAATTTTATAATAATACACATATACCACAGGATATTAACTGCATTTAACTACAGTGTATTGAGCTACTATTCAGTTAAAGATATTTTCCTCTTTCTCTCTCTGCCTATTACCCCTATTTTTAATATTAGTGATGTCATAATAAACATTCTTTTACAAGTTTATTCTTACACATGAAAGAATTTCTTTAAGGCAGATATTGTACTGAGAAGTGGCATTATTAGATAATGCCATTTTACCTTCAAAATGTCTGTACTAATTTTACTCATAGCAATTTACTGTTTACTTTTATAGCAGTGTATGATGGTATTTGTTGGCAATCTCACCAATACTTGATACAAGCAGCCTGCAATTTTCACTAATCTAAAGGATAAAAATATGGTATCGGACTTCTTATTTTAATTTGAATTTTTCTGTTGATTATTGAAGTCTATCATCTATTTATGGTTCTTCTGGCGTTTTGCTTTTTATTTCTATGAATTGCCTGTGCATATGCTTTGCTCTCAATAAATGTTTTTATTTAACTGATTTGTAGAATTTTCTTATCCATTCTAGATACCAATTATTTGTCCTATTATCTAAGTGATAAATTCCATTACCTTGCCCATTATTTGTCTTTTTAAATTTATCAATTTATTCCTTCGTGACTGTTTTATTTCTTAAAATTGAGATATAATTGACAGATACCATTGTATTAGTTTTATAATTTTATAATGATTTGATAAATGCATGTATACAAGCACATTAAAAAATGATTATCACAATAAATTTACTTAATATTCATTACCTCACATAATTACCAGTTTTTTCTTTTTGTGATGAGAAATTTTGAAATCTGCTCTCAGCAACTTTCAAAGGTGCGATACAGTATTATTAGCTATAGTCACCATGTGGTACATTCCATCCCAAGACTTATTTATCTTGTAACCAGAAGTGTGTGCCTTTTGGTCCCTTCCACCCATTTTGCCTAGGCTCCACCCCCTGTCTTTGACAACCACCGATCTGTTTCCTGTTTCTATGAATTAGGCTGTTTTTTATTCCATGCATGAGTGACATCACGTATTGTTCGTCTTTCTCTGGCTTATTTCACTTAGCAGAATGCTCTCAAGGTCCAAAAGCCTTCATGGCTTTTAAAAGTCTTTGCTGTATGATTGCAAGCATATGCTCATATTTTTTCTTTAATTCCTATGTAGTTTTATTGCTCACATTCTTAGATTTGAGACACCAGTTCATTTAGAATTTGTATTTGTCTGGCTCTGTAAGGATCTATCTTCATTTTGTTTTGTTTTCAATTTCCTTACCACCATTTAATGCAAAGTGTATCTTTTCCTTACTGATGTGAAGACGCACAGCAAATGCTTATGTGTGCATAATTCCAGAGTCAAAATTCTAGGGTTTTAAATCTTTTATTCTGCTACTCGTTAGAATAAAATCTCTTGTTTATTTTGTTCGTTTGTTTGTTAAAATTGTCTAGTTATTCCATAAAAATTAAGAATGAACTGTCAATGGCCATAAAAAGCAGTGTATGTGTGTGTGTGTGTGTGTGTGTGTGTGTGTATGCACTGGGTTGGGATATATTAAAATTATAGACAAATGAAGAGAAACAGACGTTTTTACAGTATTCAGAATTCCCAAACATTAACATGTTACAGCTCTCCATTTATTTTAGTATTTAGTTATGTTACTAGGTGAAGCTTTATAGATTTCTTTTCCTAAAACGTCTAACATATTTCCTGATAAACATTTCTTTTGAAAGCTTATAGTTTGTTATTTTTGCTTTTATATAACTGCTATGATGAAAAACTATTAAATAAAAAATTTACTGATGTAAAATAGACATAAACAAAACTGCAATACTGTATTATACAGCTTGATGAATTTTTACAAACTAAATTTACCCATGCAACCAACAGCCAGAGTAAGATAATGAAAATTATCATTACTTCAGAAGCCACAATGCCTTCTAGTCAATACCCCATTTCTGATGAATAATCACTCTTTTGGCTTCTTACAGCACAAATAAGTTTTTTCTTTTGAAATAATTTATATAAATAGGAATATGCTGAATAGACTATGATGTGTCTGACTTCCTTTACTCAGGATTATATATGTGAGGTTTTATCGATATTGTTGCATGCATTTGTAGAGATTTCAGTCTATAAACTTGTATAATAATATTCTACTTTATGAATATATGACAATATATTTATCAATTCTACTGTTGATGAATACTTGGGTAGTGTATTTTTAGTCTATTGTGAATAGTGTTATGTTAAATATTTTACTAAAGGACTTTTAGTGAACATTTGTGTGCATTTCTCTTAGGTATTTATCTAGGAGTGAAATAGCTGGGTTATAGAAAATGCATATGTATGACTTTGGTGAACAAATCACAGTTTTTCAGAATGCTTGCACCAATTCAGAGTGCCATCGGTGATGCAGGGCTGCTTTATTTGCTTCATATCCTAGATAGCAATTGGCATTTCCCATCTTGTTGTTGTGTAGTCTTATCTAATTGAGGTTTCAATTTGCATTCACTTGATGTCTCATAATGTTGAGCTTTTTTTTTCATATTTTTACTGCCATTAAGATAATCTTTTTTTTGTGTGTGAAATATCTGTTCAATTCTTTTGCCATTTTTTAACTTGCTTTGTCTATCTCTTTCTCAAAAATTTAGAATTTCTTTATATTTTCTTAATATGAAGCCTTCATTGGATATATTGTGTCTAGGTTCTGTGGTTTGCTTGATAATGTCTTTGATGAACTGAAGTTCTTAATTTTAATATAGTTCAATAAACATTTTTCTTTTATTGTTATTAATTTTGAGTTTTGTTTAAGAATATTTTGCCTATTCCAAGATAATTTTCTCCTATATTTTTCTCTGAATAATGTCTGTACTAAATTTACTCCTCTGAAAACTTTGTTTTACCTTTCACATGTAGATCTTCAATCTATTAAGAAATGATTTTTTTTTAAATACAGGGTGAGGTAATTCATATTTTTTTCCAAAAGAATATACATTTCATCTTGCACCGTTTATGAATAAGATGAAACTTTCTCTTATTACACTATTGTGTCATGTTTATCATAAAAAAACTGTGACTAAATATGTGAGTCTGTTTCTAGACTATTCTGTGCCAGGGATTCCTTTCATTACCTTTGGGTTAATACCACACTATCTTAATTATAATTTGAGAACAAGTTTTGGTATTGGGTATGTCAGTTCAACAACTTTGCTCTACTTCTTCAGAAACGCTTTGGCCGTGTTCAGTTTTGCCTTTCTATATGAATTTAAAAACCAGGTGTTCAATCAAAAGTATTGCTGAAATGTTGATTGGAATTGCTTTGAGGCTATAGTCTAATGGGGTGAACTGGGGTGAACTGACATCTTCACAGTATTGAGTCTTTCAATCCACTTATTTAAGTACTTCAAATTTTCTCTGAATAACGTCTTACAATTTTCAGTATAAAAATGTGCATTTTTTGTTAGGTTTTTCAAAGGTACTTTATGTTTCCAGGTACTATTGTAAATGGTAGAGTTTTTCTTTTCCTTCTTTTTTCTTTTTGGTGGCTGGTATATAAAAATACAATTAATATTTGAACATTGATCTTATATTCAGTGATTCACTGTATTTACAAATTCTAATATTTTGTCTGTAGATTCTTTTGGATTATCTAGGTAAACAAACAACACTTTGGTGAATAATGACATTTTCTTTCTTTCTTTATAAACATCATACCTCTTATTTCTTATTTCACTGGCTGGAGCCTCCAGTACAACACTAAACAGAAGTTTTGAGAGTGAGCACACTTGTGTCATTTGAGGGAAAAAGGTTATAATATTTCACTATTGAGTATACTTGCTATAGATTTTAAAAGGTAGTTTTTATCAATGTTAAGAACATTTTCTTTCATTCTTGCCTTGCTAAGATATTTTATTACAAATGGATATTAAATGTTATGAAGTGCTTTTTATACATCTATTGTGATGACCAATTTGCAATTTCTTTTTTGTTTTAATATAGTAAATTATATTGTTTTCTATCATTAAATCATACTTGCAATACTGAAATAAACATTAGTCCACGGCCATACCACCCTGAACATGCCTGATCTCATCTGAAATAAACATTAATTAGCTGAAACATATTGGACTTTGTACATACCACTGGATTCCATTTTTTATATATCTGGTTAAAAGTTTTTGCATCAGTGTTAATTAAAAAATTAGTCCATGATCTTCCTCCTTTATTGTAATGTTCTGATTAGGTTTTGGAAGCAAGTTTTGTAATTCTCATAAAGTCAGTTATGAAGTGTTCCCATTTTGCTATTCACTATAAGAGTTTAAGATGTTATTTTTTCTTAAAATTCTTGGAATAATCAACTGCTGAAGACAAATACACTGAACTTATTGAAAAAGATTTTATTAACAGATTCAATTTCTTTAGTATGTATAGAATTATTCAGATTTTCTTTTTTATCTATCATCTTGGTAAATTATTTTTAATGAAGATTTCATCTATTTCTTACAAATTATCAACTTTATTGGTGTTCATAATATATTCTTTTGTTTAAAAGTCTGGAGAATTTATACGTAATGTCTACTTCTCATGTGTGATTCTGATAGCTTGTGTGTTCTCTTTTTTGGAGATCAAGGGTTTTATCAATTTTGTTAGTCTTTTGATAGAAAAGCAATTTTTGGTTTTGTTTATTCTCTTCACTATTGATTCTTTTTACTTTGTCTATACCATACATTTATGTTTTCATATTTATTCTTTCTATTTGCTTAGATTTTAATTTGTTATTTTTGTAACATCTCAAATTGAATTTGGAAGTATTGCTTTTTAGGTTATTATTTTTATAACTATCTATACCTATCTATCTATCTAGCCAAAATAGTTTGAAAATATTGCTTTAGCTCCATACCATAAACTTTGATCTGTGGTATATTTATCATTACTTGTTTAAAAATATTTTCTAAGTTTCATTTTACTTCTTTTTTGACTTGTGGTTTATTTCGAAATATATCTTTGTTCCAGATGTGAATTTTTTTCTTCTCAGTTTTTGTTGACTTCTAGCTTAATTTCGATCTGATCAAAATATGTAATCTAAAATTTTTTAATCTTTTCAAATTTATTGAGGCTTTGTTCATGACCAAGCTTATTGTACATGGAGAAATGTTTCTTGTGTGCTGGGGCAATGTGGAGTTTACTACTACTAGATACAATGTTCTGTCTAGGTTAATTAGGTAAGGTTTATTACATGTGTGGTTGGGGTGTGTGTATGTGTTTGTGTGTGTGTGTGTGTGTGTATGTGTGTGTGTACATGCATGTGCATGTATTTAGGACTATAATTCCTCCTGTTAGGATGATTTATTTATAATATGTCTATTTTCATCATCATCTCTATTAATGTGTTTTGCCTTCAATTCTGTGTTACGATGATAGTTGTCAAGAACCGCAAAGGATCTGAGAATGTGCCCTTCTTGCAAGCTAACAAGTTAGGCTGGTGTAGCTTTGTGGATGTAGGTAGATGACACAATATTCCTGACTCAGAGATATAGCAATTATTCACAGCAATAATAATAAGAAGAGCATCAGAATTTTATTGTGCTATTCCTCTGAACCCCCATTCCCACAGAGTGTTGAAGTCCACTGGACACGATTGGATTTCAACCAAGCTGAATCACCACTGCACCAGGCCTGAGCATTGCAGGAAACTGAACAAAGGCTTCATTGAGTCAGTGGCTTTACTTCAGGAGGTAAAAGGAGGAATAAAATTTCCCTGAAAGGGATAGCTGCATTTACCTTGTTTGTGCTTCACTGACCTTCCTAAAAATTTAGGTTGATAATTTTCATCAGTTCTGAAAATTTTCTGTGGTTGATAGACTTCTTATTCTTCTCGTTATTCAATTTTCTGTTAATCTCTGTTTCCAGTCCTGCCTTCCAATTTCTCTTGCTTCTAAATCCTGAGCTTTTGTGGGCATTGTCGTTCTCTGTCTGTTGGCTATGCAGAAACACTACTCTCTTAGAGACACTTGATGTTCACTATTTTAAATTCTTCTAAAATCTCTTTCTCCCTGCTTTCTACCTTCCCAATTTTTTGATGTCTTTACCCACTGTTCTCTTTGTCTGTTATGCTTATTTTTCTTTTTTTTGAGGGAATTTATGAAAAAAATCAGAGGTAAATAATAAGTTTGTTTTATCACCTATAACCCAAATTCTCCATTCCATTATCAATTTACCTATTGTGTTTGGTTTAACTACATCTCCAGTAATCATCAGATAACTAAACTTATCAGTAGTCCAGAATGAATGTCTCTGTAATTTAAGTGAGTTTAAACCATTCACATTACTTATTATTTACATTTACTCTCATTGATATTTAATAACGATACTTCTCAAATGTTGGGTGACTTTATATTTTGTATTCAAGTTTTCATTTGAGGTTTTTTTTTTTTGGCCTCTGATACACCATATTTGGATGGTCAGCCAATGGTAGGGTGGGAATTACTTGTAGGGTTGTGTTCCACACTGTTTTGGGTAGAAGGTGGTAGTGAGGTTATACAATTACATCACTGCCATGTCTGTTGTCCTCAAAGGCACATAATAAACATCCCTGCTCAGAGTGAACTTTCCCATATCCTTGGGCTGGTGGGCCCTGAGGTTAGGAGACGGTATGGAGGGATCTCTATTTCTGGTTTCTTTCACTTTTTATTCCAGTTGACCACCTTGGTTATGTCTCTGGATGTCCTCAGCTATGGAAGCTATCATTACGGTAGTGCTCAAATTTGCTTTAACTTTCCAGGTCAGTACAATTCTATAGCCTAGAATGTGCTCATGTGTGCAGGCCATACTTCTGTTTTCAGTCTCTTACAGATTTCTCTATGCCATGGATCACTAAGAGAATTCATCTCAGTTTTGAGCAATGAGATAGATATAGAGAAATATAAATATATAAAAATATATTTTATAGGATTTGGTGTAAGAGGTGAGATTGCTGATATTAGATATGATCAGTCTGCCCACTTAACAAAAGATCCCTAAGCACTGCCATATTTAGATACTTGATGATTCAGTTATTTATTAATGAACATTACACTCTTCTGCTAAGTTCTGCATTTTATATTGACCAGTACAGTTTGAGCTTTCTGTTCCAAAAGCTATTAAGGATTCAATTAAAATTATCTCATACAGTATGAATTATATAACAATATGTTATAAATCAGTTGGGTTCTCTATGATAACATGGCTGCCCTTTCTTTTAAGAATGTACAGGGCCTTTTTAATTTCTAGATTATATCATACTGGTGGCTGAAATTTAATGTCACCTGTGGTTCCTATTTTTTTTAATTTAGCATCTTAAAATTCTTACTTATTCTTGGTAAAGTGCATTGAGAGAATGATGTGGGAGATTGTTCTTATTTGTCTTCTACTATGAGCTATTTTGAGGATAATTTGATAATCTAGTTCTTTACTAATAAATTTAGATTCTTTACTGGAAACAAATATTCATTAATAGCTTCAACTCTTCCATTTCCCAAAATGTGTACTTTCTAGAAAAATAAATTGATTCACTTTTCTTAGCTTAATTCTTTTTAAAAACTATTCTTATAAAGATTTTATTCAGTTTTTTTTCTTTCTAAACCTTTCGTCCCTAGAGGCTTTTGAAAGGCTAGCAATGGAAAATAGTGTGTGCAAAGACTAGAAACACATGCATCTCATGTCTAACATTGACTGAAGTGTTTGTTGACAGTTGTGGTAGATGTATTTATATTAAATTTAGTCAGGTATAGATCTGCTTTGAGTTGTGGAAAACCCAGCTGTACTTAATTTAAATTTACCCTACAAAAGAATAAAGAATTTTCTAATAGGATGACTATTTAAAAATGAAGGTTTGCAAGAGGCACGATTAGGGTTAACTGTCAGGCAAATGTGGTGTGTGTGTGGGAAACAAAAAGGTTCAAGAAGGTAGAGAGAAAGAAAGAGTGAAATATAGAAAGAAAACACATTCCTCTTGCAAAACCTGACAGCTTCAGAACAGCAATGCTCTTAGATTACAAATTGAAGTGATTTTAATCAAGAGTTTAAATTTGGAGAATCAGGTTGTATCTCTATATAGCTACATACACTTTAATATTCTATGCAGGTAAACACATTATACCCAAACGTCTTTGTATCAACAAAGACAGAAAAATATGTTTCTCTATGTGACCAGAGACGTGTTTGGTGTACAGAAAGCAAACAAGAGAACAGCAGTGTTGGTGGCCGTTAGAAACTGCTAGCAGAGCCATTCCTGCTTCCCGTTCCCACTAAGGCATCTGCATCATAGACCGTCAGTCTATCCTCACTCCACAGCCTTCTGGGACCCTTGTGTCTCTACATAGCTTTTATGTTCCATTTTTTAAATATTAATATGTGGATAGCAACATATTTTGTCTGTATATGCTCACATAGATGTAGATCCAAAATATAGATAATACATATGTTTTTTTCTTAATGACAATCTAGACTAATCCCCAGCCTTTCTGACCCTTCGGAAAGGTAAGGGGAAGTTTTATCTCTTTAAGTGTCAACTAATTTCAGGCAACTGTCTTAAAGAAGATGCAGGAATAGGGCAAGGTGGATAAGTAAGAGAATTTGACACACATCCGTCAGGCTTCATACTTATACAAAAGAGCTACTAAACTGTATTTGTCTTAATTTCAGGGTTTTCATCATTTTTTCTTATTTGATAGTTATAGAAACAAAATTAAAAAAGGAAAGAAGCATATTTTTCTCTGCCCACCACATTCTTTTTCAAAAAGGGCATGCTTCTGGCAGCAATTAGTCTTCAAATAGAAATTCACCTGCATTGATACCTTATTGGAATGTCATGATTAAATGACTTTCTTTTTAAATGCATTAACAACATGAAATGAGCATTAGATGCAGATCTGTTTGGGACAGTCTAGCATCGCCCAAAAGGGAAAATGCCTACTTGCCTCCAGTGGTCTGACTTCTAATTCATTTCAACTCATTCTGGCCCACTTTCAACATATCTATGTTTTCTGAAAGTTTCTTGCCCATACCTATTCTCAACATCTTTTCTGTTTTCTGTATCTGCTCACTTTTCTTCAAAAAGATGTTTAAGAAACAGTCAGGGTTTTCAAGACAATATAGGCCTTAGACCACTAATGTGTCCCTAATATATCTCTAATAAGGCACGTATTCTGGGTATCTTGATTTCTATAAGATTTGAAGTATTTTGTGTTGTTTTTTATTTAAGTGTAGTGTATCCTGAAATCTTTTATTACTTTTCTTTTTAAGTTATTTTTTTATTTATTGTTAAATTTATTGGGGTTAACATTCATTAGCAAAAATTACATAGTTCCAGGTGTACAAATCTACAGTGCATTGTCTGGGAAAACATCCATCCATAAATGTCTCTATTTTTCATATTTTATGGCTGGATACTTTTTGGACAGCTCTTTTATACATATATTCTGAATTATTTGAAAATAACTTTATAGCAGAATAGTGAGTGATATACAGTTTCAGTTGTCTTTGTTAGCACTGTTGTCACCATCTTGCTTATGCCAGAGGAAGGCCACAGGATGTCACAGTGTTATATAACATATTTTTTTCTCCAATGATCAGAGTAGAGACCATGGTGGAAAGAAAAGAAAGTATATGACATGTAAAATTAAACTCCCTGTTATTAAATCGCACATAGATGATGAATGTTCAACAACAAAACATCATCCACTATTTTAATGTTTTCATTTTTGGATTTCATTATTGATTTTATAGATTTGCTTGTATTTACTTTTAATTAAAATATGGAAGATATGTAAGCACTAGATAACTTCATCAATTTTTGTTTTTATTTTATTAAAGTTGCATTTGAAAGCAAATATTTTAAGACAATAAGAGGTTTTATCAGAATTAAATTTATCAAAAAGGGAGCTATATATTATACAAGCTTTGTAATTGCTCTGTATGATTTCACCTCACATAAAGAATGAGACCTGGGAGTTCCCTGATGGTATAGTGGCTTAAGGCTTCAGCGTTGGCGCTGTCAGCGCTGCGGCCTGGGTTCGATTCCCAGCCAGGGAGCTACCCACATACCAAAAAGCAAAAAAAAAAAAAAAAAAAAAGAATGAGACCTGTCCCTATCTTGGGACAGGATAATGGTGCAAACCTGTGGTGAGTGGACGAATGAGGAAGAATAAGAAGTGGGAGGAAGAGGCATTGTTTCCTATCCTCTAGAATATCTATGTCTAATATCATAAAATTTGTTCAGTATCCATGGAAATAAGTAGACATTGTGTACGATCTTATGTGATTCTCATAGAAGACTTTCAGAAAACCATGCATATGGTTAAAATTAACTAAAACCACTCTTTCAGTACTACATCAAATGTAATTTTTCAGTTTTCTATAATAAATTTTGCAACATTTAATTTCTGAAATAATTTTTTCAAAGTTTTAGTCACCCATGGAGACCCAGATGACAAAATGGAACTAAGATGACATTGAGTAATAATGACTAATGTTTTGTTTTGGGATAAATGTTAGCTTATTAATACAAACACAAATGAAAATACGTCCCAAGAAGTTTTTGCATTCAGGTGGGGAAATAGAAGCATACAATAAGACTTTAAAATTTTTTTAAACCAGAAATTGATTTGTTTTTCTGTTATTAGTGAAGGAAAAGACCCATTTTTGAAAAATACTTGGGGAGTTTTCCAAATTATATGAAATAGTAGTCTAGATAAGTTTTCAAAATCAATGAATAATAAAATATAAATGTATCCAATTTTAGTTATAGCTTATATTTTTGATGGATCATAGTATGCCAAAATTACATTATAGAAAGCAGTACAATTTCAGTAAAGAGAGTTTATAATTCTGTTTTAGTCATTGGGAAGTAATTTAATGTACTGAAATTTCCTTTCTGAAATCAAATTTCAGTTATAATCTAAACTTAGTATAAGTTATTTTAAAAAAAATTGCTGAGTTTTTTGTTCATTCAATGAAAGCTGACTTTACTTGAGCCAAATGTCTTTTGAGCTCATACCTTTTCCATTTGTTATTCTGAAAAATTACTGGACATTGGCAATGATAGGGTTTCAGGGAGAATTATTATTAACTTTTCGTCAAACAGTTTTTTGTTACCAAACAATGGACACATTAAATTACTTGGAAAACAAATTATATTTAAATGTATGATCTTTAATTCACATTCCTACAAAGTAAGAAATTATTTCTTTTGAAGCAAAACAAGTCTCTCAGCAATGTAGTTGCATAGAAAATAATTTAAAGTGTAAATATTTAATAGCAGGCGGATCTAAATTATTTTTAAATTGGCAAAAATCATTAATGCCCAGAATTCAGTAGCAGTTATTGGTAATAGATAAAGTAGAGGCATTTCAGATTAGGAAAAGGAAGAAATAAGGTAGAATTGGGAATGTCAAAAGGAATAAAGCTAGGGAAGTAAAAAACTTCATAATGAATTCGTGATCTTTGGTTTCACTGTAATTGGTCTTGCTCAATTAGAACTAAACATTAGTGGCTAGCTATGGATTAGGAATTGATCAAATTTTTCTGGATTAAAAAAAATGTTTCTTCAGAAGAGTCCTGCCAGTTAGAATGAAACTCACATCCCCAATCACACAGGAGTGAGGAGCTATAAGCAATACTCTCTATTTCCTACCATGTGAGAGAAAGGGGGAAAGTGGCACACCAGTTTTGCACACCTCAAATTTGCATTTAATTTTATTACTTTGGCTCTTCAACATGAGTTACATTTTACTTGATGTAACCTGTATAGAGACTTGGAGTTCACCAAAACTTTTCAGTAAAGTGAATTATTTTATTTGGGGAAATCAAGAGCAGTGCATACTAAAGTACTGATTTTAATCTCACTCCTATAGAAAAGAAGAAACATCAATTTTCTCACAAGTATCATAGTAACACACCCACCAGTCTTCCTAATCCCATCTGTTCTGAAAAGAGGCCAAAGAAAAACAGACTTGTAATAGTTAAAACACAAACTGAAACTGCATGGAAGTCTTAGAAACTAGGACTTCCTCCATTATTCACATATCTTGATGTGTTATAGATACAAGGTTTTCTTCTTTTCAAGACAGCAGAAATAGTCTGCAGTACTCTAGATAAATTCTGTTACATTCCTTATAGAGAAAGTACTCAAAATTCTTCTTAAATCTTTACATTAAATCAGGTAAGCACTGGAATCACTTACGCAGAAACTGTCATGAAGTAGAAGTTCAATAAATGTGTAATATTTTGAATATAATTTAATTTTCTGTTTAGTTTTATAAATTTATATGCTTATGTAGTTTCAATATTTTTCTCCATCTCTCTGAAAAACATGACTATATTGCTTATTTCTTGATTTTTAAATATTTAACATTATTTAAAAACTTCCCATTCCATTATAGAAAAATATGAATTTTTGCCTCCTTTCATTTTTTGAATAGATAATAAGGCCACACAAAAAGGCACTGGTGTGGTCATAGGCACATAGCATTTCCTGGTACATTCAGAAAAAATGCAAAACAAGTAATCATGGCAGATTTTGATTGAGATATAGTTTTTTATTGCATAGTCATTAGACATAAGTGGAAATTTTAATAAACATTTAAATTGTAACTCTACTTAATCATAAATGCTTTTACTAAACAAATGTTTGTTGAGCAATTTTCTGCTAAGGTCCAGAGATACAAATATTAATGCTATAGTTTTACGATGCTTAGAATCTTTGAAGGAAGACAATATCCTATACAAATGTAACAAGATGACACTGTGATGGGAATATAAGTAGACTGCTAGAATATAGAAGAGAGAAATGGCCTATTCCTGCCAGCATTCAACAGGGATAGATTTACAAAGATGCATCCGAGTGAACTAGATTGTTGTTTAAGAATGAAGATAGGCTCGCCAAATACCTAAACAGATCAAGAGCATCTCTCAGGGCAAAGGAAAGAAAGATCTATTTAGGAGAAGAGTAAAGGAACATAATGTATTTGGAGAAAGATGATTTGTTGGTTTGACTGGTAAACAATGTACTTTGGAGGTATCTTAGGATCAGATTATAAATTTTCCTTTGGAATGCTAAGGAAATGCTAAGGAGCTTGAATTTTATTATATGAGGAAGGTAACATATATGGTCATTTTTTGTGGTTGCTGTTTATCTTATTTTGGTTTAGAACAGAAACTATAGATGTTGTATAGTAACTGGGTGTGGGAAGGGAGAGCCAGAGAGAGTGACAAGGTCAGGACACCAGTTGGGAGCTAATGTATTCATAACTTTGAGGATCTGAATTATGGCAACATTTCTAAGTTTAGTGGAACAATAAGAAAAGGAGCAAGAAACTAGATCTTAGACTCCATTCTTTTATAGACTCAATAATGTTTGGCAATGAATTCAGTGTAGCTCATAAGATAGAGGAAAAAATGAAGGAATCTTTGAAATTTTCAGTTAGAATGGCTAATGAATGGCAAGACCATTAATCAAGATTGAACTAGGGGAGGTTGTGCAGAAAACCAGTTAAGTTTTTGGTAATTATCAAAAGGTTCTACAACTAAGATTAATGTATCCAGCAAGGCTCGCATTCAAAATTGAAGGACAGAAAAAGAGCTTCTCAAATAAGAAAAGGTAAAGGACTTCATCACCACCAAACCAGTACTACATAGACTGTTAGAGGGACTTCCGTAAGATGGGAGTGGGGATGGGAGAGTGGGTAAAATAAGGGGTAGGGATGGAGAGGTGTAGTTTTGTTGTTACAAGGCAATAATCATGGGGACATAGAGTATAACATGGGAATACAGTCAATGAGGCTGAAGTAACTCTGTGTGGTCAGATGGGTACTAGATCTGTTGGGGTGATGTGGGGAGAGCTGGAGGGGTGTGTGAAAAAGCAGAAGAAATCAAAAGGTACAAATTCATAGTCACAGAATAGTCACAGGGATGTAACGTGCAGTACAGGGCATACAGTCAGCAACACTGTGATAATTATGATGGTGTCAGAGGGGAACCAGATATATCAGAAAGGGGATTAGTAAGTTATATAAATGACTCATCACTGTGCTGTACACCTGAAACCAATATAATATTGTATGTCACATGTAATTGAAAAATAAGAAGTATCAAAAAAAGAGGAATGAATGTGTTTAATAAATAACTCGAAAAACAGTTTGAAACAAATGCTTTGTTATCCCCTCATTTACTACTTGATTTCATAATTGGCACCAAAGTCAATGGTTTTCCCTAAAACCATTAAAGAAAATGTTTGGGATTTTACTTTGCATCATCTAGGATTCTATCTGTTTAGAATGCTAGCTATTACAAAGCATGAGTCTTATCTTACTCAGTTTCATTTCCTCCAGAACATGGCAGAAGATCTGGCAGAAGTAGACGTTCCACAAATATTTGACTGAATTAACATAGAGTATAACTTTAAAACATTTTTTCTTCTCTATGAGAATAGCCATTATATTAGCAGAGGATGTTGGCAGACAGTGTGGGCCATGCTGGGAAACTGGTCCATGTCAAATAAGTATGTGAACTTTAAAGTGGTACCCAATTAGATGGGAGTCTGTGATTGGAACATTGTAGGCAGGTCTCAGTGAGGGGAGGCTAGGTCCAAAGTTCCCAAATTTGGCTACTATTGGAATTTCATGTAAATTACCTGAAAGCTCACATTCCTGGGTTCTAGGCCACAAAGAATGAAATTGTGATCTCTGGGGGAGCTTGCAGGTTGTAATTCTTATGTAACTAGTCCAGGAATGATACAGAGTTTGAATTAGTTTGCTTGGTTTGACAATGTGCCATGACTTTCTGGTCAAGTATGTTTGACCATGATGGTTAAAATACAGTTCAACAGTTTTCTATTTTTGTTGTTTAATTCATTTTTATTGTTAGACTTATTGGGGTGACATCTGTTAGCAAGGATTACATAGGTTTCAGGCATACAATTCTACAGTGCATTGTCAACTTGATGTACAGTAAGTTCACCACCTAATGTGACTTCTCTTTCCATCACCTTATATTTAGCTTCCCCCCCTCCTCTCCCACCCCCTCCCCTTTCTCCCCTCCCTAACCTACTCGTCCCCAAATAAACATTAAACTATTGATTGTGTCCATGGGTTGTTTGTTTGTTCATTTATTTTTCTTTGCTTTCAGTTTTATATTCCGCATATGAGTGATGTCATACAGTTCCTTGTTTTTTCTGTCTGGCTTATTTTGCTTAGCATGATGATCTCCATGTCCATCCATGTTGTCGCAAATGGCAATATTTCATCTTTTCTTATAGCTGAGTAATATTCCATTGTGTATATGTACCACAGCTTCTTTATCCAGTCATCTGTCGCAGGGCACTTTGGTTGTTTCCATGTCTTGGCCACTGTGAACAGCGCTGCCATGAACATTGGGGTACATAAGTCTTTGCGGACAAAGGTTTTCAAGTCTTTTGGGTAGATCCCCAGAAGGGGGATTGCTGGGTCAAATGGTAGCTCCATTCCCAATTTTCTGAGGACCCTCCACACTGCCTTCCACAGTGGTTGTACCAGTTTGCACTCCCACCAGCAGTGTACCAGAGTTCCTTTTTCTCCACATCCTC